>JAPDVR010000001.1:18062277-18249777 GCA_026230005.1 Gila orcuttii | reverse complement strand
GAAAAAATATGCATCGAAGTCTCCCTTGTGTCTTCTTTTACTAGTTCTCCTGTTCTCTCTCTTTGTCCTTTGTAATAATGTATTTAAGGCTGTCTTCCTCTACATGGACCCATAAAATCCACTAGGACAGAACATCAATACAAAAGGGGTTTAAAGTCTCCTGGTGAAAGAGATTAGAGACAGACTTTCAGTCTGTCTTTGTTTCTAATTACTTTTTACTTATTAAAGACAATTATCTGTCAACATAATATGATATCAATAAGAAAACAAGGTTCTGTTTTAGGTCTAATGTGATTATGACATCCTGTCTATATATCCTAAAGCTAAAACGCCAGTTTAGACAAGATAAGTGGAGTAAAGATGTCTAGATCGTTTTTTATTTAATTTTTTTTAAGTTCAGCAGAATTCAGTTACAGCTCTTTCAGTCTTGAACATATTTGACATAGTTTAGCAGGTGATAAAAAAAGGCAATTGCTACAGTAAGAGTAAGCGGCACAGGTCTTGAATCCCCCAAAATAACTATAAAACCCATTTTTTAGGTTACCCAAACCATTAAAGAGCCATTAGTGGTGGGTTGAGACTCAGGGTTAAGGCCTGTTCACACCGGGACGAATTTCGCGTGCGATATTCGGCAACGTTTAACGCCTCGTGACTAAACAATGGGCGCCAATGTGAGTGTGCACACCGACGCGTAAAACGCCACGCGTAAAAGCGTCATTTTTTTTTAAAACGCCTCGGGTTCGTTTTTTTGGTTTGACGCGCCGCGTCAAAAACTATCCGACCAATGAGATTGGCGCTTTTGCTCACGTGTCTGGAGCTTCTGAAGTTACAGTAAAACACAACTTGGGGGCGCTCAAACACAAAACGGTCTTGCCGAGCACACATACGTAATGGCGAAGAAGATATACAGCGTCTACTACACTCTGCTGGGAAGAAATAAGACGAGGAAGATGCAAGGCCAGAGGAATGTAGAGCTGCTGGTCTTGTTGGTGTCTTTATAAAGAGACACCAACGAGACTAAAGAACTATATGACAAACGCGACAAACTTGCTCTCTTCTTCTGAGTGACAAGCGAGTGTCAGAAGCACTTTGTGGACCGGGGTATTTCTGTTTTACATTGAGCGCCATCTAATGTCAGGGAATGAATTTGCATGTTCACTCGGCTCATCGTCAGCGAAAATCGCTTGGGTGTGAACACAAAAAACGCGTTGAAAAACGCTGACGAAGAGCCGATATTCGTCCCGGTGTGTACGAGGCTTGAAACTCACTGTGAGTTACTCTCAGATAAGGTCAACTTCTGGGAAACGCAGCAAAGGGAAAAACACAGTCATTCCTAGACATATGAGACTACCCCGTTTCCTCAAGTAATTCTACAGGGGTTTTACACACACAACATGACCCTTGACCTCCTCCTCCAACTGAATACAGTTGGTCTTCAGTATCATCTACATGACTGTTCAAACAAAAACACCCAGGAGCACATGAAACATTCACAGAGCTCTCATCATCCACATGGCCTGAATTTATAGGCTTCTCAAGACACCTAGGCAAATTTTCACATATTGCTATAGTCTTCTTGGAAGAAGTTCCTAAATGCAAACCAACTATAAATAGTAAGAACAGATTGAAATACAGTAGAAGCTGTGGCACAGTGATGATGCGCCTGCTTGTGACAAGGAATTCACTGATATTAAAAGTATGTACTATTAAATTAAAAATAAAACACTTAACATTAAAATCAGTATTTTCAAATGCTACAAGTGAAATTGTGTAATAATCTATAGCATGACAACAATTTTGAGATCTTAAAGTTTTTTGCATTTAATGGTGTTATTAAATTCCTAGTGTTTTTAAAAGTGAACTTTAAGTGAGGCAATGGCAAAAAAAAAAAATACAAGAAATGAGCATGAACAATTAAATATCCAATATCGGCCATACTGTAAAATGCACCTTTAAAGAAAAAAGACTATAAATGAATATAAATAAATGAATAAATCACATTTTATGTTACATTTTGATTTAACAATGTTGGTTCCAATGGCAAATAATAACATCACCATAAACAACATCAACCGGGGAAAAAAAGATATATTTACCCCTCAGTGTCACACCCACACTGAAAGCACTCATCTTCACTTCTCTTTTTCTACCCTAAACTATGCTTTCAATTTTTTTTTTTTTTACATCTTACTAGAATGTTGTTTTTTCTCAAAATGTTTTGCTTGATCTTTGACTAAATTTTGCTACATCGTTTAGTCATTTTGCTACTCACCCTAAATGACGCCTTGCATTTCCTGCTCCTCCTTAAGAGACAATTTCTCTCACAATTACAGCTTTTCAAACTGTTAATATAAAGTGTTGCTTTTGTATAAGACCTCTTTCTCTAGAAAAAAACGAAATAGCTGGACACCAGTCATACTTGTTTGGTCCGATACCTTGAGGAGACACGACTAATTAGTTGTCATGGAATTCTGCCCTTTCTGAATTTGTCTTGTGTCATTCTGTTTCTCAACAAACGGACTGAATGTGTCTCTCAGCTAACACACACAAAACACAACAACACATTCTTTTCCTCCTTGCCTGCCTCCAGTTTCTGCACACAAAATTAATGAGGGCACTAACAAAAAGGGCAGAGAGAGAGAGGGCGAGAGAGACAGAGTCTTATGTAATTCTTTACCCCTTGCAGAGGAAGAAATAGAATAGGGCCATCTAACACAGAAAGAGTTTTGACATTGCACACTGATAAATGAGACCCTCAGAGGAAACCTGTTACAGGATAAACCTACACACATCACTGTTACTCTCTTCTTTTTCCTAATTCACAAACACATACCAAACTCTTTCTACAACATCTCAATTTTTTCTCTCTTCACACCACAGTTCAAGGATTACAATTTTGAACTGCCTTAAAAACAAATCATCATCCATGTCACCCAGGCTATAAGTAACGTAGCAAAAGATTTACATCCGCACAAATGAGCACAAAACATTGTTTGTTGAGCCCTGCAAACACTTATTTCTCAGATCTCCTCCTATTGACTAATCCTGTCATCATTAACATAATCATAGATAGGAACATACAGGGCATGTTTGTAATGGCATGTTACCTATTTTGAAATGAATGTAGTGTGCAGCATACTGTGCACCATATCTGAAATGAAATGTGTTCAGCTTGACCTTTCTAGGATTACGATTCAAGTTTATCAGTAATAATTATATAACTTAAAAAAAAAAAAAAATGGAAGCCAATCTAATACAAACACCATTTCCAAAGTTTGAATGTTTTTGAATGAAGTCACCAAGGTTGCATTTATTTGATCAAAAATACAGTAAAAGCAGTAATATTGTGAGATATTATCACAAATTAAAATAACTGATTTCTATTTTAATATTCTAAAGTGTGTTTTATTCCTGTGATGGCAAAGCTGAATTTATGTGAACGACACACATTTAGTCCAGTCTTCAGTGTCACAAGATCCTTCAGAAATCATTCTGATATGCTGATTTGGTGCACAAGAAATATTTCTTATTGTTATCAATCTTGAAAACAGTTGTGCTGCTTAATTATTGTACATTACAATTTACATTATAAATTGTAATGTAAAATGCTGTCAATTTTAGTCACTTTTCATGAATTTAATGCATCCTTGCCGAATAAAAGTATTAATTTAAGCCTAGACCCATTCTTAACATTCAGGGTGTCAAATGTACAGTAGTAACTTAAAACACTATTTTTATTTTGTTATATCCAATAAATTTCAATCACTGCTCACTTCTCTATTTGAAGGAGATCATCACAACGCTCACATGGGGTAAATGTCTAAGATATCTACAAAATGTACAACACGTTGTAAACTTTGATTCTACACATTTAAATGTCAGCGTGTGCATGCCAACAACAGGTAATAAATTAACTAAGTCAGGCTGAAATGACATGTCACACTGGGTTTAACAAGTTATGCTAATGAAGGGGAAATCACTAATGAGCAAAAGGAAGAAGCATGCAGTGTTTCATGACACCAATCTAAGCACGCACACACACACACACACACACACACACACACACACACACACACACACACACACACACACACAAACAAACAAAGAAACAGACAATTACTTTTCATCATTGTTTCATCACTGTACTCAATTCCAAATTCTGCATTAGCATTAGCCTGTCATTAGTCTCATTGTCTGATGACCCTCCAACAAACCATGCATATTGTACACAAAAATAGCAAGCATTGATTGAAATGGTCATTTCCGGTCTTGGGTGTAAGTACACACTGTTTTTTTTATTAGTGCTGTCACAATGAGCACATGACAGGAAGGAAATAAATATGTCACTGCCATTGTAAAAAAATGCACACCAGTAATGTTTTTCTAAGACACTATTATAAAAGCTACTTAAATGTCTTAATTGAAAGCTAGGCCTAATCCTGGCTTAATCTAAGCCCTGTCTGTGAAGTGTGAAACCAGGCCTACAGTACTTGCTGCTTACAAATACTCAGGTCCAGATAATGCAAAAAAAAAAAAAAAAAAAAAAAAAAAAAAAAAAAGAATAAAAAAAACAGAAACAGCAGCTGTCAGCCAAATGTACCGAAAGCTCTTTATCTCAAGTAGCAAGGCGAGTGCTTGTAAGCACACCCTTATTTCCTGTCAAAGTGAATGTGTATGTGAAGTGTATGTTTTTTAATAAAACGGCAACATTTTCATAGATGTTTCCCAAGGGACTTAAATAAGATAAACTGAGATATTTGTGAAACTATCAAGCATTAAGTAAAATTCCATTCAAACGTTTTTCATAAAAAATCTTTAAAAAAAAAAATCATACATTTATTCAGCAAGGATGCATTAAATTTATCAAAAGTGACAGTGAAGAATTTCACATTGTTACAAAAAAGAAATGATTTCAAATAAATGCTGTTTTTATGAGCTTTCTATTCTTCAAAGAAACCTAAAAAAGGATCATGGTTTCCACAAAAATATTCAGCAGCACAACATTGATAATAATAAGAAATGTTTCTTAAAGCTGCTGTCCGTAACTTTTTTAAGTTAAAAATAATCCAAATTAATTATTTAAAAAAAAACATCTTCAGTCAGTGTTCAAAACTATCTGCTTGCCATAGCTAGATTCAAAACGGTTAGCTTGTAATAATGATTTTAATTCCAGTGGTACTGGTGGGTTTTCGCGGGAAATTCAAGCATGTTTTTGCGTCATTACGTCACACCCGTACACATAAAGAAGGAGTTTCGGCTAGCCGGCTATACTGCGCTTGAGGAGATGTAGAGATAGGCTTTTCTCGCAGCACTTTACATGATTAAACTTATGGCGGATCCAGAAAGATCCAAACAACAATCATCAGTGTCAACTGGAGATTGACCAGTTATAAAACCCAAAAGACTTCATACTTAGGATTTAAGATGGAAAGAGAAAGAAACCGTCTCATGCGAACACAAGGATACACATCGGTGGGGCTTTTGAAAGGTGCGTGAACTCCCGAAGGGGTTCGAAACGGAAGAAGAGACAGCTTTTTCTGCTGAACAAGTAAGACATTTCAATAGTTCAATCGTGTAACAATACGTTTTCTTAATTCACACAGTTATGGAGTTTCCTTTGTTGTGCCTTTCTCGTTTAGCTATTATGGAGAATATGAATTCTGAAATACACAGGTAATCATAAAACACATTAAATAACGTTAGTCACGCAATGCTGATGTTGTTAACATGAACAATTTGAGAACAAAGTAGGCTATGATTTGCACGGTTGCTGTAAATCGCGCTGATTAAATCTAACGATCGCTTGTCATGTCGAATGCTTTTCCCCCCTTAGTTGATCAGAACAAAAATGGATGTTACTTACTTGTTCAGAAGACATTTTCCGTTGAAAATTCTTATGTTGGTCAGGCTTTCAAAAAGTGAATCTGTGATTCTGAATGACAGTATCCACACAGCGCGGTGATTGACAGCAGCACTCGCCTCAAAACGTTCATCCGCGCTGTTTCATGCCGATTAACAACCCACGTAAAGATGATAATTCCGCGAATCACTGCAGTTACAGATTTCGAACAGAGATGGCGACAAAAAGGGAAAAAGCTACGGACTGCAGCTTTAAGCACCAAATCAGCATAATGATTTCAGAAGGATCATGTGACACTGAAGACTGGAGTTATGATGCTGAAAATTCAGCTTTGCCATCAGGAATAAATTATATTTTAAAATACATTAAAATAGAAAACAGTTATAAATTGTGATGGTATTTCACAATATTACTGTTTTTACTATTTTTTATCAAATAAACGCAGTCTTGGTGAGCATATAAATCTTAATGACCCCAAATATTTCCAGGTTGTAAGAATAGAATTATCAAATAATTTCTACATAAAGTATTAGTGAAGCGTTAGACATTCATTGACAAAATGAAAATGTTAACTTAATTGGCATCTGTGTAATTGCCTGATTCAATTAGTTCAGCTTCATTGGCTTGCTGATACTGACTAATATTCTGCTAATTTCATCAACCGCACAGTCAAGATAAACATGACTGACATGAGCTGATCTGGGATCAAGTTCATCTTATTACAGCTATGATCTAAATATTCACGTACAAAAAGCCATTGCTTATTTGAGATCTGCTTACTCTAAGCAGATCAGGTAAACTGATCTGAGGTCAGTTTTCAGGTATTTAACAGAAAGGAATGGAAGGTGAAGCACTCAAGTAAAGATAAAGGCCTGATCTGAGATCTGTTTAAAAGGAAGCTTAAAGCTGATATGATTTGTTATGGTGGCACTGCAATAAACCTTTGAACTCTGTGAGAAGCAATACAGAGTCTTAAATGAAAAAAAAAAAAAAAAAATTCAATGGGCCTGGTTACTAAGTTATTGCTCAGCTCAACAGTGGGCGAAAGAGCAATCTATAACATTACATTGTTCTGTTTCAATGACACCAGACTCTCATGCTACAAAACAGGTGGCCTCACTGTTGCAGTCACATTTAACACTCAGGATCTCACATGGGTCAAAGGAGAAAGGTCACCTGACACATGAATACTGAATTGTTGGGGGTGGGAAGCACAGGTGAGACACTAAATACTGATACGCTTTCTGCCTGCAGGGTCTGTCGTCAACATGAAGTTTATATATATATATATATATATATATATATATATATATATATATATATATATATAGGACACATTTTACACTGTCTGCTCAACAATTCTAACAATTCTTCTGTCCTCATCTTATCACAATGCAAGGCAAAGCTAACACAATAAACAAGGATGTGTGAGGGTGCAAGGGTCAGAGTAGCCCTCATTGTGTTCTTAAACAGACTGACCTCTACACCAAACTGTCAAAATCATTCTGTAAGGAAGAAGCTTTTTTAAACTGAACTCAATTAATCAACATCATTTGGGCTTTTGATTAATAAAGAACATGTGCATCCCCTTTGTAGTCTAGGTTCTGTCATGTGTAACACAATAAGCTTGCTAATGACTGTCTCATATCCTTTTGCCGTTTCAGGAATAAACATTAGTCCAAACTGACATTGATATTGTACATACACTGTACTAGTCATCATAGCATGCCAAGTATTGACTGATTCTGAGCCATCAGCGACTGTCCGCTGGATCAATATGCACTCCAGCTACAACCATACAATGTGTGTGTGTGTGTGTGTGTGTGTGTGTGTGTGTGTGTGTGTTTGTCTGTGTGCGCACGTGTGTGTGTGTGCACATGGGTATTGAGCCCTTCATCTTTTGAGGTGTCCTAGTGTGACTTCAGCAACTTTTCTCACAGAAAATCTGCTCTACATAAAATAAAACAATAAATAAAATAAAACAAAAATATTTGGGTGGTTATATTTTTTTCTCTTATATCCCTAAATCCTACCTTGGCTCTAATCTGACCAGACGTGGACACTTTTCGGATGAGTTTGTGTGAAGTCTCCTCCGGCTCCCCGTCACTGTCCGATGATTCGTCACCCGCCTCGGCTTGAGGGTCCGGAGAGGTCAGGGACTCCCGGGGCTCCCCGACATAAAGGACATTTGGATTGAACTTTGAGGCCATGACTGTGCAGGGGACAGGATTTTCACTGCACTTGTGTCCTCCTTTGTGCCAAGTCAGCTCTGAAATGGAGAAGGCATTGCTCAACAGCAGCAAACAGTATTGATTCCCAAAGAGACCTCTTCTGCTTTCATTTTAAAGACCCATGAAGCTCTGGGAACTACAGTGTTCAAAGCAAATTCATTTCCTCTATTTTGATTGTTTTAAGGCCAACAAAAGATACCAGTGAACAGAAGATTCCTGTTTTACCAGGGGGATAGGCGGAGCGTGTATAAGGCTGGGCAAAGACTTGAGACTAGCATGGAATTTTCTCACTCAAACCACTGACTGCTGCTGCTTCTGACTGCTTTTAGAGAGAAGAGCTGCCTATAACTGCTGGTCTAGGATCAGTTTTCTTCATAATAATAGAATATTGGTGAAACGGATTTTGGTGTATCTGCTCTTGAGAGTTTCGAAGGTTTCCATTTACAAAACGTTTTCCAGCGTTCAGCTATGTAGCCAATCACAAACATATCTGTTCATCTATTGAACATAATGGCCAATCAGATGTGTTTAAATTAGAATCAATCCACTCACCGCTCAAAGCGCCAGAGTTTTTGTCCAGTGTAGAGTTCTGCACGCTTGCAAATCCTCTTGTTATAAGTTAACTTATAACAAAGTGTAGACATTGTGTAGGCTAAATAAGAGATTCATTGTGCAGTCAGCTTAATTGATTATAGCAGAACTTTGTGAGACTGCATTGAATTGAGATGACAGCTTTTTAGGGATTATAAAGAAAGAGATCTTTGCATGCTTTCTAGGAGATATATAATCCATTCATAATTTTAATAAAACTTTTGTTTTGCTGCATTAGGTAAAGCAATGTTTGTGTGCCAAATCATGCATACAGTATGCTTGCTTTTCTGTTCAAATTATGGTGGTTTGCGAGTTTAGACGCTTTAATAACAAATAATCTATTGGGAGCGATTAAATTGGGATGTGTAGGTATAGCTTTAGGTAACTTGAAACTATTTGATGATATTTGATTTAAATGTGTTTATAAGGAGGAAGCACATCTAGATCTAGCCACTGACCTTACCCCTTAGTTGGTTCACCCTCCGCCTATGAACAGGGGATTATTTTGTCTATTGCACAATAGCATTATGGGTCATTGGAGAAATCTTTTAAAACACAAGTGCTTGTGATCTTTGTATTCATGTTGGTTTCGCGCATCAAAAATATTTTTAAAAATTTGTGTAATAATCACCAAGTAAAAATACTTAAAACTTAAATATAGAGTGTAATATATATATATATATATATATATATATATATATATATATATATATATATATATATATATATATATATATATATATATACACACACACAGAATGTAGCCTATATCCTCTCTATTTTACTATTTTCTCAACACATTACAAAAAGGACTTCCTGCACATTGGCTATGCCAATGATTTGGCAGACAAAAGTTTTTAAATAGCCTATTAATAATATTTTAAAAACAAAGTTTCTTCATTGCTTTTTTTTCCAAATAAGATTTTGCTAAACAACTTTTTTTTTTATTCCCTTTTTATCAGCTATTTAATTTTATATTTTTTTTTAATCTCCAGATTTAAACCATCACACATTTGTTTTTACTTTAATTCTCACAAAATCACTTATCCAATTGATTTTTAATTCAGAGAGTGAAAACAAATTCATCATACAATCTATAATGTATTCAGGTCACTTTATGAATTGCATTTTGAATAAAAATAGATCCAGACAAAATAATGAGCGACACGTCATTGACCCTTACGCAGACGGTGAAGCCCATTAGCGCTCTGGATCGATACAAACCCATCTGACAATCCACAGACGGTCGCTGTCAGCCAGGGCTTGGAGAGATACCTACATGAACTCGCTGACTGTTGCGCCGCGCGTGTTCACAGCTGCGCATTCGTTGCGCTCACAATCATTTGATTCCGCGACATTCCGAGTCCGTTATCACCTTTCTATCTGTTAATAAAATTAATACGTCTCTTGTCCCCAACATATTGCCTTAACATGTCTCCATGTCTAAAACACGACGCTTTCTGCAACAGACTTCAGTTTATAGCACACACGTCTCCTGTAAACATGAAATAACTACCTGTTATGATGTCGCTCGTTTGGCTGTCTACGTATGAAAACGAACCAGTCGCTTTGCAAAGCAATAAAGAGACGTTTGACTCAATAATGACATTACTAATACTTAAACGCAGGCGTCTAATGGGCTTTTGGATTTGAGGAGATTATATTTACAGAGATGTCTCTGACTCACCAGCATCAGCTGTGTTCTCGTCTTTCCAACCCAAAACAGCAGTGTTACAGGCAGCATTTATGTTGTCCATAAACAATTTAGCGATCTCACGCAAGCAGCAATCTCCGGCTTCGTTATTTGAATAAAACTGTTAACGGTTTGATTCATTTAACGCTCGCGGCGCTCGGCCATCACTTTCTGAATGGACAAATAGACTCAACTGTCACTCTCGCGCACGATGCCGTCTGCGGCGGTTGTACCGACTAAATGTAGCCTAAAGGTGGACGTGGATGTGGTGTTTTACCTCTATAGTGCGTTGTCTGCTCCCGTTGACCCTCGTGTGTGTATGTGTGTGTCTGTGTTCTCGCTCTTGCTCTTGGTGGGCTCTCGCGCAGCGCGGTTAGATACTGTCAAATCTGCTTCTGTCGCGCACATACGCGCGTGTACGCATAGCATCGGATAAGATTTGAATCGAATGGGAGGGGTGGACTAGAGCGCGAGAACGTCTGTGTGTCAGCACATCTGGATGGCTTGACAACAGATATCTATGAAATGTTTGAGAGATTAATGCTTCTTCACCTACTATCGTTTTACTGCAGTTCTCTATGCAGACAGAATGCTCTACTACAGTAACGCTTCAGAAACTTCAGACTGGAGCAGGCAGGGTGTTTATTAGGAAGAGGGATCGAAGAAGAATATGACTTGTTGCTACACATCGAGCTGATTGACAGTGTTCTTCTGAACATTCAGACTAAGGTAATAATGGGCTCAGACTAAGATAATAATGGGCCAGACAATCACAGCATCAGGTCTAATGTGCTATCAAGAATGTGGACGTAGGCCTACTTTTTATTAATAATAAATTATATTGTGGACTTTGGTCCGTAATGAGGTTTCTTAACAAAAATAACTGAATTTAGGAACCCCAATAGCAACAATCAGACATGTCAAAGTAATGCAGTTTACTACTAGCTAGCAACAGCTTTAGCATACTAAACATGTATTTGGTGTTGCAGGAAGTGCAAGAGAGAAGACACTTTTTACACCACTGATATTTGCACATGATATACCCGACTTCACCTACACAAGCTCCACTCTTGCCCAACCAAACCCCTCAAAACTTCACCATAACTATACTTAATCTTAGTGTCACACTTCATTAAACACTAGCATGTCTCTCTATTTCTTCATCTTGTTCCAAAAATAAATAAATGAATGAACAAACAATTATTTAATAATAATAAATAAATAAATAAATAAATAAACACTTTAACAAACTTACACTTACAAATTCACATTTACTTTCACAAATGTACGATTACTCTGCAAATCTAGTCCCCAGATTGAATGCTGGGAACCAAAAATCCACTGCCCATTTTCAGTTGCCACCAGAAGAAAAAAAAAAAAGGTGTGCAGTTTCAACATGAATGGATGAAATGAACTTCCATTTACACATTTAAGTGATTTGCACACAATGAAATTAAGTCGTAAAAAGAGAAAACTTTAGTATGTTTGAGTGCTTTACATCCTTGTTTTTTTTTCTGTCCCATAGTTTCTCCAACACATTAACCATAACTGGCCAAAAGCATCTCTTGCCATTTAACACCCACTCTCAACTCTCAAACGAAAATAGAATATATACACAAATGAAATACATGCTGTTATGGGACCAGTTTAGTCACTGCTATCATGTTTGATTAAAATCACGAGGCCAGTGCAACAACAAATTCAGTATGAACTCTCTGTAAACTGCTGTTATCTCCCCTGACTTCTCTTATATGATTGTAGATAGCCGTTAAAATGAACTGTCACATTAATTTTATTATCTTTTTGAACTACAATTCATGTTTTGCATCTACATCCATCACCATAATAAGCTTTAATGGCTATTAGCTCCTTGGCGCTCTTTCACATCCACAGTACTGTAGATAGATGCTAATTTTCTGTCATTAGAAAGATATGAAATTTCCACAAATTGACATGTGCTTTCATGTTTAATACACACCAGTGTGGCATCTAACTGCCGGCCTGAGTCAATTTACATTCACCTCGTGCTGCAGCCACCAAACCAGGGACTTAGAAATTATTTTCATGTGCATTTATTATGCTTTACTAGCATTAATGTTCTGGGAAAAAAAAGACAGAAAAGAGAATAAATTAACCACTATATAGTAGCAAAGGTTATTTCCTTAATTCTGACCCACAGTTTCTATGCACCAATACAGGGGCGTCACTAGGGTTTTCATTTTAGGGGGGCTAAGCCCCCAATGAGGGTATGATTTAAAAAAAAAATTATATTAAAATTCTAATAAAAAAATGAAAACTTTAGTTTAGGATCTAATGCTCACTATTGACCAGTTTCATTACCATGCAAAGGCAGGGTTTTATAATCACTGTGGTCCCAAATGTGAGGTAGGGCAGATAGGGGGGTTCTGGGTTTCCCCGAGAAAATTTTGATTTCTCTGATCTACATATTTTAAGATGTTTTGAAGGCCAAAAAAAATGGATAACAGCTTTAAAACCATGTCAGTGGGCAGCTGATTATTTTTCTCTCCTCATCAGCATCACACTCTTTTTCTCTTTGTTTTTATCTTGCCCTGTCTCTTCCCCTCCTAAAGCTGAGCTTTGACTGATATAGGCTTTTCATTTTTGTCTGTCAGTGAAGAAAGTAAACAGGGTCAACTGATTTTGCCTATGAATCATTTTCTCAGACGCGTTTATTTACTGAAAGCTACTAAAGCTAGGTAATTAAGTTTATTAAATGCATTCACAATATGTAGGCTACACATTCATTATTGATCTTACGCCTAATACAGGGCCGTAGACAGGGCTTTATAATCAAAGAGGTCCTAAATTTGAGGACCGCTTTCAAATTTTTTATTTCTCTGATATGTGCATTTCAAGACGTTTTTAAGACCAAAAAAAAAAGGATAAGAAATAGCTTTAAAACCATGTCAGTGGGCAGTAGATTATTTGTCAATACCTGCTCTCTCCTCATCTCCACTCTTTCTTTTTCTCAGTGTCTTCATCCCTTTCTCTTCCCCTCCTAAAGCTGAGCTTTTTTAATTTACTAAAGGCTACAATTTGTATTATATTCTCAATATATACACATTCATTATTAATCTTGTGCCTAACATGATGAAAACGGCTTTGCTAATGTTTCTTGTCCCCTCACAATGACAATAAACTAATCACTACATTACATAAGTCACGTTACATAGGCCTATTTTCAGTTCAAAATGGCGAAATTAGACAAAACTATATTAGTTTGCCTGATTATTTTTTGTCATTCGTTTAACATGTATGACCTAAAAAAATGTCAAATATGAAATGTTAAGTTTAGCTACATCTTATCTCGCACTTGACCGTACGCGTCGAGTTGCACTGTTAAAATTCGCGCTCAGCAGCGTCTGTGAACATAAAGCCCGCCTACTTTGATTTGATTGGTCATCTCAAATATTCTGACATTGACGAGCAATGACAGACCAATGAGGCTGAGATGAACACACACACACACACACCCTGTCCTCTGTTTCTGACGTGCTCTCTGCTCGGCGCCGCTGCGGATTGAAGACGTAAACGCGCTGAATCTGATTATAACAAGACTGAAGCGAACACGAATTTGTGTAGCCTACATTAATCATACATTTTTAGGGGGGCTAGGCAGAAGTTTAGGAGGGCTGTAGCCCCCCTAAAAATGGCCTAGCGACGCCCCTGCACCAATATCAATCAATATTCCACTTATAATCTGGATGGGTACTACCAGAAAAAGTGATTAAATTACATTTTAGTTCCCCATAATAAATTATAGGCCTAGTTGAGGTATCATAGATTGAATAGTCAATATATATATATATACAGGGAACAGTGCATGGTCAGTGCACATGGACTGCGATTTTGTATTTGACTTTTCTAATTTCCAATGAACCTGCCAACAAATTATTCAATTACAGATCATAATTGTCTAGTTACCATCTCAAAGGATGTATAGAGTTGTTCGTGAGTAAGGGGCGCCCCCACAAACTACCGACCGAGTCATTATTTTGGATGTAGCTTTCTGCTGCCACCCAGCGGTGTAAATTAAAACTCACTGTCTTTATAATGCTACTGGTCCCAACTAAATAATCTTCAAGGTCACTATAATTATATTCAGCGTCGATGCAGTGAAACACCACACCCAGCTTCTTAAAATACAGCTAGGCCTACTTTTGAGATGTGAGGCAAACTAGTTAAAGTAGAGATTTTGTTTTCCCAACCGTGCTATGAGGAATCAATAATTGGTATGAGATAAAAGAGATGCATCTAAAGATGCTCCAGAACACCTCAGAACACGGATCTCACAGAGAAAAAGTTTCGTGATTCCCGGAGTGCTGCCGTGCCTTTCGAGGTACGTCATCCTTCGCGTATCCACGCGCACTTAAACCACTGCAGAGGAAGAACATCCTACCTGCCGTGCGCAAGCAGAAGCACGACCGGGGCTCGGTGATTCAGATGCAGGATTACACATGCAGGCTACACTTGCGAACAACATCCACTCTTAAATGTATAGCTTATATTGGTTGCTTATGCAAAAGGTGTAATCATCAGATGGTTCATGCAAAAGAATTGTTTCACCGTTTATCGGTTGCCATGAGAACGCGTCCAGTGAGATGAAAGTTGCCTCAGTCAGAGGAATGGATGGATCGATGTATAGAACAATAGGTGGACAGACGGGCAGATAACCATACAGACAGACAGACAGACAGACAGACAGACAGATAGATAGATAGATAGATAACCAGACAGACAGATAGATAGCCTACATAGACAGATGTATATATAGATAACCAGAAAGAGATAGATAGATGGTAGATATATACATAACCAGACAGACAGATAGATGGTATAGATAGATAGAATCTATTCCTATTCACTGCCATGTACGTCATTCTCATTTACTAGACATGAAACAATGAGCCTCTCTTTGATCTTCTTCAGTGAAAGAAACAGGTTTCTATCTGAATGTGTGAGTGTATTGATACAAATGTGATTACGCATGTTCAATTATTTAAACATACACATTTGTACAATGCAGATTCCCAGTAAAATATGCATCTGAAATGTTTTAGTCTTTTTTGTATTCTTCGCAAGGTTGGTGAAAATATTTAAAATGTGTGGATTTCTGTCTCAAAGGAACTGAATACTAATCATGCAAAAGAGCACAACTGGAACAGGATTATAATTTTAACAGCAGTGCACAGGGGAACTGTACAAGCAGAAACTGCTAATTGGTTCAACAGTTGAGGAATATTATCTAAAGATCAGTGAATCGTTTAGAACAATTCCCAATGGACTTCTCAACAGAGTGAACAACAGCCATTGCCCTTTTGCATTGACTAGAGATCAACTTTGCCATCTCTTCAGTAATTGTAAGATAAAGATACGGCTAAAGGTGCTAATTCCAGAGCAAAATAACCAAGTGTTGGAGCTGTTTTAGAGCTGTTTTAGAGAATTAATAGAGTACTCCGATAAAACCGGTGTGTTCAAGTCCTCCTGGGAAGTTCGTATTTACAAGTTGGGAAGTCGTGTTTATGAAATGAGTCACTTTCGTTGCAGCATAATGTCAATGGACCTACTCTTAATTAACTACACAAAAATATAGCAAGGTTTTTAACTCTATTTCTAGAAAATGAAGAACAAAGAATGTGCATCAGTAGTGTTATGTTTTTAATTAATTTAAGAAGCCACTGAAAACTTTATTGTTACATATCATATTGTTATATTACAATGCTATCATATTTTGTGCAGGCAATTAGCTTACTTTGTTAAAAAAAAAAAAAAAAAAGCCTGACAATGTCAATGCTAAATACCTACTGTGGTATTCCACCATGTTTCTCACTTTACAACTTTGTGGTGGAGTTCATGTGCGCTCAACTTGTATATGCGATCTTTGCAACATGACTTGAACACACCAAAAGTTGTTGTGAAATCTAAGGAGAAAATAGAGAAATAAACAGACTTCCAAATGGGAAAACAACAATATACACAGAAGCATGTTCCCCCCAAAGCAAACTAAATGATGGATTGACAGAAGTCATTCTGACAATAGGTTCCAAAAATATGCAGAACGTTTTGTCATTGTATAATGCAAAGTTTTGTTTTTAATTGTATTTATTTATTGAAAAGTATTTATTGAATTTATTGAAAAGAATAAGAAAGAAAATATTTAACACAATAAAAAAACAACTCAGCAATATTGTGTACATCATGTATGTTACCATTACCCTATTCTTAAGATATCCCTTTTAGCATCACTAAGTCCTCCCCCACTAAATATTTTAAATACTGACAAATAAAACCCTCCCCATTTCATTGCAGGTAAAAATCCAAACAATCCATGTACCTGATAATTGCTTATCATCATTTTGTAAAATTCAAATAAACATTGTTAAAAAAAAAAGAAGCTAAATTGCTCAGTCTACTCCATCTCCCTTAAGCCCAACTATCTTTTCTTTCTGGCTGGCTTTTGCCTCATCTGACCCGCTATCAGGTTCCGTCTTCCTCTATCATCTTCACACATTCCGTAAATACACAATTGCCCAAACCCCTGCTGTCTGCCTCTTAGGGCTAATATGAAATGACATGCTCTCATCAGTCAGAGAGGCTTTGGGTGAAAGCTGTGGAAAGTCTATCCTGAGTGGATGCTAACACTTGTCTCTGCCCCCTTGAGATTACTCCTCACACATAGGGACCAGCCGGACCCCACCGGGCATGAGTTTACTGCTGCAGACTAATACCCCATTGAGTGAAGAAGAGATCTTGACAAAAGTAAGAGAGCGATCGTATGGAAAAATAAAGAAGAGGAGCGATAAATCGCTATCTGCGCCTATAGGTATAATACTGCATTTATTAGATGGGAAAACTGACCCAGTTAGACCCATGGTATTACCAGCTCGGGGCATATCTCTCTCTCTCTCTCTCTCTCTCTCTCTCTCTCTCTCTCTCAAATGAGCTTCATTGGCATGACTTGTACAGTATTGCCAAAGCATTGGCCATTACACATGCAATGAACAAATAATCACAAACAATAACTATAATAAAAATAAAAATCAATAAATCAGTCAGTGTAAAAAAAAAAAAATGCATGAATACATTTTTAACATTTAAAACACACATTTTTGTACGTTTGTACCAACATTCAAACAAGACAAGAACAATTCTGACTTTAGTTTTGTCCACTGGCTGACTCTCGTAGTTTGTGGCAGGCTGTTACATACTTAGCTGCTGTTGTGATTGAGCTAGATTTTTCTCCCAAAATATGATTTAATTTTTCTGAATTTGGTAATGCCATAAAATTTGGTTCTAACTGTTGGAATCTAGTGAAATAGTCCGATCTAATGCTGTGATAGTGATCACAGTGTATCAGGAAGTGTTCTTCTGTCTCCACCTCTCTCTGAGAGCACAGAGAACACAGTCTCTGCTCTCTCGGCTGCCATCTCTGCCTGTTCCGTCCTCTCTCTACAGCCAGACTGTGGTCACTCAGCCTGTATCTGGTTAGGGTCTTTCTCACTTTATGCTCTTTCACACAGCTCAGGTATTCTGCTGGTTTATAATCTCTTTTCAGGAGTAAATAGAGTTCCATCTTTTTTTGTAATTTAGTAGCATCTTTCCAATAGGTGATGTAATTTTGTTTTTGTAATTGTATAATTTGGTTGGGCCAGATAGTGCTGTGCTGGTCTGGCTGTAGTTTCAGCATCAGCTGTGAGAGTGCGCTCCGGTGCCGGTTCTGCTCCTGACACCGCAGGGCTTCAGCTGATATGAGCTCGGCTCACTGCATTTCAGGTGCTGGTAGAACTTCACAGCTCTTTTTTGGATAGTGATCAGTAAGGGATATTGTCCTAATTCAGCTCTGCACGAGTTGTTTGGTGTCGCTCTGTTTACTTTTAGGATGCTTTTACAAATTTGGGTATGCAGAGTTTCAATTTCCTCTTTTTCCCATTTTGAAAAATCTTGGGTTTTTAGAGGCCCCCATACCTCACTGCCGTACAGAGCAATTGGTTCAATTATTGCTTTTAGGATTTTTAGCCAGGTTTGAATTGGAATTTCATGTCGAATAGTATTTTTTATCATGTAGAAGACTCTCATCGCTTTTGCTTTCAGTTCATTCACAGCCAGATTAAAGTTCCCTGTTGAACTCAGTTTTAGACTGAGATACGTGTATTCGTGGGTGTGTTGGAGGACTTGGTTTCCTGCTCTGAAGATGTATTTATTTTCCCTACACCTGGATCTATTTTGAAAAATCATTATTTTGTTTTTTGCGAGGTTAATTTTGAGAGCCCACGTTTGACTGAATGTCTCTACGATGTCGAGGAGCTGTTGTAGTCCTTCTTTAGTTTGTGACAGAATGACTAAATCATCTGCAAAGAGGAGACATTTAACTTCTGATTCAGTCAGGGTCGGGCCGGAGGCAGGGGAATTATTTAATGCTTTGGCTAGTTCATTTATATATATGTTAAATAGAGTAGGGCTCAATGGGCAACCTTGTCTGACTCCTCTTTGTTGGGAGAAATATTCTGTTCGGTTATTCCCTATTTTTACAGCACATGTATTATTTTTATACATGGTGCTGATCAAATCAAATGTTTTCCCTCCAATCCCATTTTCCAATAGTTTTAGGAAGAGTCCTTCGTGCCAGATCGAGTCAAAAGCCTTTTCAAAGTCAATAAAGCAAGCGAAGACTTTGGATTTATTTTGGTATACATGTTTATCAATGATCGTGTGAAGGGTGTATATGTGGTCAGATGTTCTGTGTTTGGGCAGAAATCCAATTTGACTTTTGTCCAGAATTTTGTGGGTTTTGAGAAAGTTCTGTAATCTTATATTAATAATCGAACAGAATATTTTCCCCAGGTTGCTACTGACACATATGCCTCTGTAATTGTTTGGCTCATATTTGTCTCCTTGTTTAAATATTGGTGTGATTCGGCCTTGGTTCCAGGTGTCGGGGAAATATCCTACTCTCAAAACAAGGTTGAATAATTTGATTATTGCGTTTTTGAATTTGTCGTTGGTGTATTTGATCATTTCATTTAATATTCCATCAATCCACATGCCTTGTTGGGTTTTAAGGCATGAAGTCTGTCTGTAAGTTCATTTATTGTGATTGGAAAATCCAGGGGGTTCTGATTGTCTTTAATGTTTTCTTTCAGGATTTCTAATTTAGTTTTTAGTTCATTTCGAGCAGGATTTGTTTCAGTTGTTTTGTACAGATTTTCAAAGTGTGTCCTAGTGTGTTCTCTCTCTCTCTGGGTTTCCCTGTTTTATGTGGACATACATTCCATAGACCTAATGATTTTTATACTGAACAAACTGTATATTATATATCCCCTAACCCTAAATCTTCCATTCATATTTTCAAAAAAACATCACTTAGTAATGATTTTAAAAGGTCAATGATTTCGGATATTGCACCCATTCCCCCCTCCCTCTGGTGACGTATGCATGCTTTTTTTTTTTCCTCCATGTCCCCGGCCTGGATTTTTTCTTAAAAAAAAAAAAGGTCCATTCACTCCAATAATGATAAATGTAACGATAACCGTAAAGTTCTAAGAATTGAAGAATAAAAAAGAATAGCAGAGTACGCACCACAACTATAACGAGAATGACAGAGAAACTATATTGTCGGAATCACTTTCAAAAAATTTTTTCCAGCAAATGAACGATAAAAACATTGACAGCAAATCAGGAACCATCCTGCTTAAAAGAGCTCCAGCATTTAAAATGACAGACCATTTAACTGCAGTACCTGTTTAAAAAAAAACAACGATACCGTCTACTAGTGTGGATGCTAATATAGTTTTCGTTCTTGGTGTGAACGGGCCTTAATGCGTTACACTCAGATCAGTTTCTTATAGCGCAAAATAAAATAAAATCCACATCTTTGCTCTCTTCGTCCATCTGATGCACTCACACTCACTTCTCTCTGAAACAGGAAATGATTACAGTTTGACACATGGATATGGAGGAAAATTTAAGTTAAAGGCATACAAAAAGGTAAAAATTAGGCGGAAAAGAAAAGGTTGAGCCTCTGTCTAGCAGACTGTCACCTTCTGAAGAAGATGGCTGCTTAAAAGCTTGACTGAGAACAGCTTTCTAGCTTTTTTTAGCACCTTTCTTGCATGTGACATTTTAGACAAATTTCACCCATGCTCACTAATAACTCATCCATCAATCAATATGCACTACAATGAACTGCTATTATCCGCTCAATGCACATTACAAACCTCAAAATTGTAGCATTTTTGCAGTAACTAAGCTAAATAATGACATTTCATAGTCAATTCTTATATAATTGACCTTTCTAATCAGCCATCAGTTGTTTTGCATCACAGGTGCCATTGTTCAGAGCAGTATCTATCTATCTATCTATCTATCTATCTATCTATCTATCTATCTATCTATCTATCTATCTATCTATCTATCTATCTTTGATTCTAACTAACACTGATTTTGAGCATTAAACCCTTGACCATGAGTACTGTTTGCTTTTTAAAATGTGTAAACCTCAAAAACAGTGCCATTTCTCATTGCCGTCTTCCCTTTTTTAACTTTGTGGTGGTGTAACTTGCTCCTGCACTCAAGTGATACACATCAGTGTCATTAAGACAGGAAGCAGAAAGAAGCCTGGAAGAAGCAGAGTGCTGCATTAAAGAGCCTCTCTCGTTTGAGACTGAAAACGAAACTGGAGAGGGCTGCGACTGAGAAAATCTCAGTAAATAAAAGCTTCACACTGCGAGTGTTTAAGCTGCTGCTCTCAAACAGACAGTGAATAGAAGCACACTGGCATGCTCACAGCGGATAAATACATTTGATGAGGCAGTCACATGCACACATACTCACGCACACAATGCTACAGCATCTGCTGACGATCGAGTTCCAGCGTTTGGAAAGCGTCAGCAGGTTTTTGCGCGGTCGGCATGGGTTCAGTAATAGTCTTCTCAGCTGAATGGAGGGATTGCAATGCATTTATTTAATCATCAATACAGTATCTCAGGACAACTTAAGCACTATATTGACATGCACTTGTTTATTTAGATGGTCTAACAAAGTAAATTGTTGGCAGTAGCTGCTTACAAATAATAAGATAAACAGAGCTAAGAAACATACTAGGGCAAATCAAGTTGATTTAAATAACTGAATTTTAAAGAGACAAATAAATAGGCCTGTCTATTCAGATACCAACCATGTGAGTGTGCATTGATTTATCTGCATTGCTAATTGACAAATGTGCATCAAATTGTATACAAATTTGTTCATATTCTTGTAAAGTTTATCAGGTAATATGTGTATATGGGTGTGATCATGCAGAAAGGTGTTGTAGATTATTGTTGTAACAGTGCATGCATACTTGTGAGATAGGTGTGAGAGAGTGATGATGTAATAGCTTACCCACAATGCTGTGCAGAGAAGATGAATGGGGGAGTGAGAGTGAAGGGGATTGGTGGGAGCTCCCATCAATGAATAGACATTGCAGGGCCCATGCTCAACCAATGTTGAGACTTATTGTAATTCTGGTCAGGACTACTTATTCATAAGACTGTCTGTCAGGGAAAACGCAATGAAAACAGCATTCCTTTAAATAGTTCAGTGCCCTCCCTTCTCACTGTCTCTCTATTTTCAGCACACAAACAAAAGCCACCTGCAATGTATTGTTTGTCTGATCCTGTGCAGTTCCTTGTCCATTTTTTCTTTTGCACGTTGTGACTAACTGGCTGTTGTGAGGTATAAGAATAGCCCCAAGTGTCACAGTAGGTAGTAAAACCAGTAAGTCATTTACAGCTCAAAAACTAATTCTCATAACCGTCTGCCAATATTTGCTATCAGATGCACACTTCAAGGAAATGCGACTTTCTAAAAATAAACAGCCTTGTAAAGACATCTTTTGTATTTTGAAAGTGTCCTCATAGTGGGAGACGCACGCGCCATTGAACACTCATCCTTACCACTACAATCCGTCTTAAACAAAGACAGCAACTAAATTAGATATATCTGAATCGAGATGTTACATAATCATCACGATTCAAAATATATAGCCGACTATAATTTCGGGTGCCAATATGTTGCGTAAAATCCCGCAAAAACACATAAACGTCATAGAAGGTAGATAACAACATAGACACGTACAAAGTACAGATTTAGTTACTTAAAACAAATGAAAGTGGTGCTTTGCCTTTGTGTGATCTGGACAGTTTGGTGTGGTCGGTAATCTTGGAGAAAAAAGGAGAAAGAATTGAGTTGCTTTGCGCAAAGCGGCAGCAGTTGATTGTCGGAGACAATGGTCCGGTACTGGGGAATGACACAGACTGAGACGCGCTTGTCTCTTGTCCTTATAGTGGGATTCGTGTTGTTGTCTGAACGTCTTTTATTATTAATATTCCGTCCACAGCATCTCTGATTCACAGACTCGATCATGACTGTTGTGAGGACTCTTGACGTCAGAGGGGAGAATCATCGCTGAGGTCCAATGGGGGGAATATCAAGCGAGGCAGAGCTATCGTCCTACCAACAGAATTAGCCATGTTAACTGACGGGCACCTCGCTTTTCCACAGGACTTAACCCGCCAAAGATGACGGTTTTACTCAACTACGTGAAACAAACCGCATTTTAATTATTCTTTTATGATGTTCTCCGTCTCTTTCTGGGTCCTCTATCTCCCCTCTCATCTCCATCTCCTCTCGTATGACAGGCACGGACTGCGCGCGAGCTCGGGGGAGAAAAAGGCATTGCAGCTTCATGGCACTGAGGTAGTACCGTATGCTGATGCGCACTTGTGCTTTCTTTTGTATGAATATGTCTTAGTTAAACGTGTCATTGAATTGCAATAATTGGTTTTCAACCGGCACCAGTGTATTTAAATAAATTGCCGGAGGCTTGACCTTTCCAAGTCCTTTGCAGTCTTTTCTTGGTCAGTTTATAGATAGCCAGGTCGGTGAGGTGTAAATTTATGAATGAACGAGTTAAAATGTGTCTGCGTCTATGGCGTCAGGAAAAAGCGCATCATTGTGGATTCTGGAAGCATACACGATACCTTCATAAGAGACCCGTGCACTGAGGTGGCGCGTCTTATTTTTAGACAATTACTAAAAATAGAAACAAAGTGAAGTGCGTGCGTTTTGTCGGGACTGGTGTTTGATTAATAGACCTTCCCCATTGAAATGCACATGCAGCAGTAAACTAAGCGACATATTGCATATTTACAGCTCGTCCGGATGCAATTTAATACATTGTTTTGGTGGTTCAAAATGTGATAATTGCTCCTCGTAAGTGCTCAACGACTATTTAATTTCTAATTAACCACAAATCAACACTTTGCCAGTAATAATTATAAAATCTGAAAATTCTAGCTAATGACAAATTTTGTAAACGCATATCATACTCAGCCTAGTAATTTCATTGACTGCCCTAAGAACAAGAGACTGTGTCATCGGGTTCAGAGGCTTCAGGCATATTTCTTTTGACATATATCCTATTCTCATTGCCTTTCCACTGACATACACATTCTCTCTTATCTTCACTACCGCACCCCTCTCTCTCTCTCTTTCACCTCCCCCCACCATCAGCTATGATTCACTCTCTTGCAGCAGCAATGAGCAACCAACTTCAAAACACCTCTTCCCTCTCCACGGCGGGCACGTGGAATCTCCTGGATGTGCGGAACTCATCACCGGTGCGGACAGCAGAGCTGAGGCCTCTTCCCGTTAGCCCGTGGGACATTGCACTGTGTGTGACAGGCACGCTCATCTCCTGCGAGAATGCAATCGTGATTGCCATCCTCTTCTACACGCCCACCTTGAGAGCCCCCATGTTCATTCTGATAGGGAGCCTCGCGTTCGCGGACCTGCTCGCAGGACTTGGCCTCATTCTTAACTTCGTTTTCATCTATATGCTGAACAAAGAGTTCGCGACTCTGATCTCTGTCGGCTTGCTGATCGCCGCCTTCTCCGCATCAGTGCTCAACATCCTGGCCATCACAGTGGATCGCTACTTGTCCCTGTACAACGCTCTGACCTACCACACAGAGCGCACGGTAACATTCACGTATGTCGTGGTGGTTCTCATCTGGCTGGTGTGCATCATCCTGGGCCTAATGCCAGTGCTCGGCTGGAACTGCCTCCGAGACGAGGCCAGCTGCAGTATCTGCCGGCCGGTCACCAAGAACAATGCTGTGGTGCTCGCTGTGACGTTCTTGCTGGTGTTTGCCCTCATGATGCAGCTTTACCTACAGATCTGTAAGATTGCCTTCCGCCACGCACAGCAAATCGCTGTTCAGCACCAGTTCATGGCCATTTCCACCACAAAAGGTGTATCCACACTCTCCGTCATCCTCTGCACCTTTGCCGCATGTTGGATGCCCTTCGCTATGTATTCGATCGTGGCAGACTCCAGCTACCCAATGATCTACACGTATGCAACAGTGCTGCCGGCGACATGCAACTCGGTCATAAACCCAATCATATACGCTTACAGAAATCCGGACATCCAGAAATCCCTGTGGCTAGCCTGCTGCGGATGCGTGCCGTCCAACTTCTCCTTGCGGACAAGGACATCGAGCGATGTATAGGTCGGACTACCTATGAGTTGTATCTCATATAATTGGTTTGTACCGTGTCAGTGTTAATGATATGATGTTTTCCCTTGATGGGATCCCAGTCAAACGTTGCAGGTTGTGCAGTAGCTGTTGAGATCCAAGATGTCAACCTGTAAATGTATAATTTGCATATATCTTTAATGCATAGTACACCTCTTTGCACAAAATATCAAATTGTAGACATAATCTGAGATATGTCGTACAGGCCCAGTGACAAATTTCAATATACTATATATCTAAAAAACACCATTAATAGTAAAAATGATTACAAAATCGACCTGATTTGTGTGAAGAAAGCTGTAAACAGCTTTCGTGTACACGTTCATGCTATGGGAGTGCTTTCAGAACCAAGGACAGTGGCAGATACAATGAGGCTATTCCCTTGCAAACCTGCCTCTAACACTTATATCCGTGTTCACTTAAAAATGTATGAATGACAAAGAAAACACAGTCCCGCGAGTGAAAATTATACCGCTTCTGGCATCTATCGCTTTACAGCCAGATTTATCAAATAACTATTTTTAAGATCATCTCACCAACTGAAATTATGATGCAAGAAAAAAAAAAAAAACATGACCTCTTTTTATTTGTTACTACACGTCATTCTGCAGAGAAACTTCATATCATAAATCTAAGATTTAAAAAAGAAAAGTCAGTTTGTTTAGACATACTGAATTGGTTTGTTACGTCCCTAATGACAGCAAAATATCAGCTGCCACAAAGTTGTGAAGCAAATCATATTTTCACACATTTTTGGTCTCTGGAATCTATCGAGCACATGTTTTGGTTTTGGTGCATAACGGCGGGTTAATGAAAATTTAAGCGCGAAACGAGGTGTCAGCCACAATGCAGTAAATTCGATGCAGACAACATCTTTCAAAGCAATTCTGCAAAAGACCAACTGGGGCAGGAATGCTTAAATGAGACAAAAGATTTGGGTCTATACAGCAAAATGATTCCAGCAATTATCAGATATAACTGAGTGTGTAGAGTGCACAATTACTCAGTCAGATCAGAGATCAGTGTTAGGGGCAGGCTTGTGTGTAAATAGATCTACATGCAGGCCTATTAAAAGATCAGATAACTAGGCCAAAATGGGACAGAAGGGACTTAAGTTAAGATTCAGCTAAAAAAGACCTTGAAATGGCATGTGAGATTTAAAAAACACACATTACTGAATCTGCCAAATTGGATTTAAATTATGCTGTACAACCAAAAACACACAAGAAACTCAAAAGACAAAACCGAGGAACACTATGACTCTCAAAATGGCGCAAATGAAACCACTAACAGCTAAAGGATTAATTGCAATATTTTATATGTACCGTGAGGTACAAATGTATATTTTTGGAGCTTGAAATATGACCATAACAAAGCCTTGTGTTTTCTAGGGGGAAATGAATGTCACAGCTGTTCTTTGACGACCCCTCAATTGCAGCAAAGAATCTTAATTTAGGCCTTACCGTTTCTCTTCTGCAATAATGAATCAGCATGTACCGTTCATCGACAGAGCTACAATCACAATGAGGCCATCAACAGAGCTAATTTTACTTCCTGACTTGAACATGATAAAAAGATTCTGAGAATAGGTTAGTGAGACCAGAGTGTTTCAGCTCTTTAAATCAAATGTACTGTTTTCTAGGATGCGCTTTCACATTGTAGAACAAGTATTTAAAGTTGGCCTTGAGAGCCCATCCAGATGTCCTCTGACTAACCTCAATACTCTTAGTGACCTGTACAAAACCTGATGGACTTCTACATGGAGTTATTTCACAGTCTGGACACTGTGGAACAATTCTCCAGTCTTTTTTTTTTTGTGCGATTGTGTGATACGCCTGATTGTTTGTGTGTCTGTGTGCGAGAGCGATCGGACCATTTGTTTATATACCACTCACTTATGTCAGGAGTGGGGTTCAGTGACCTGTCACACTGTGCCCACTTATAAAAAATAACCCACCCCTCATAATACACAACACCAGGCAAATATCAATGTTTTTCAGAAAATCTCTATCGTTATGTAATGTATCTCCACTACAATGTACTCAATTGGATGCCATAGATTCAGTTTGTACAGGGGTGCAGCGGTTATTTTTCTTATGCAATGCTGTATGAAAACGTATATTTTTATACACATCAGGGCATGAGTTTTATGATGTCGTTTTGGTGTGTGTGTGTATATGTGCGTGTGTTCAGTACCTGTATTCTTATCAATGGTTTCCTAGAAAAAGCAAAAACAAAAAACTAAACAAAAACAAACAAACACATGAAACAAAAAGAGTGTTGACAAGGCAGAAAGTGCCATAATTTCACTTACTAGTGTCTTACTGAGTTAATGCATTAATCAAATCAGTAAAAACAAGGATTATGATTAGTAACATCACCTGACTATGTCAACAGTCACAGTACCATTCACCTTCAAACCTGCAGTGGTCCAAATACAGCTTTGTGCCCAGACTACAGGCAGCTTGACTACTGAAGACAGACAAGATATAGTTTGTTTAGTAGCAGATAGTTTTAACTAGGGATGCACGATATATCGGCCACCATACCGGTATCGGCCGAAATATGTTCATTTTTAATGATATCGATATATTAAAGTGATAAATAATGGATTATTTTCTTCAGATGATACTTTAGATGCACACTGTTCGCCATGATGGTTTTGAATTGCTTGAAATATGATTGGAATCACTTCAAAAAAGGAAAATACAATTTAGTGCAACATGTGCTGTCATATAGGCTACATAAAATTATAATGAAAACATTATAATTGTGTGATTGGGACATGGCTTTTAATGGTGAGACTTTTGTTTTTGTAATCAGGCTCTCAAAAAGTATAAAAATTTAGATTTATCAGCCAATATATCGGTTATCGGCCTTAAAATACAGTCAAACCAAAAATGATTCAGACACCAGATATAATTTTTTTTACTAGTGGGTGCAGGACACTATAGTTCATTTATGTAAGTGAGAATAGCAGAATATAGTAAAGTGTGATATATTATACCCAAATATTCCTCATACAGTGGACTACCAGTAAAATAGTATAAAAATTTGGGACCAAACATTATTCAGACACTTTGACCTGACCATGTTTTGCTTAAGTGTTTTTTCTTTAATTGCTAATGCGACCTTTTTACATCACAGATGGTAATTGGTTGACCTAAATTGGTATTATCTAAGTGTATACTTAAATTTAACAGCTGACAGCCATTCAACCTAATTAATTTTGTGAGACAGTCTAACACAAGGATGGCCAATACCAGTGAAATATCAACTGATTTGATAACTCTGAGTTCTTGTCATATTTTATTACGATTTTCTAAACTATAGCAAATACACTGTGATAATGTGAAAAATGTTGAAGGAGTGGTTTGAGAAAATTTTGGTTTGACTGTATATATAATTATCGGTATCGGCCAAAATGTTAATATCGGTGCATCCCTAGTTTTAACAGTAGGGTCTAAAAGCTATCAAATATACCCAGAGAACCAGGTGGTGAACACGTTCAACGCCAAGGGAACGGCTGCATCCCACCCTCTCTCTTGGACACTGGAGCCCAGTAAGGCTACCGGCAATGCAGTCCTCTCTTTAGCGTTCTGTTGGACTGGGACAGCCCTTTAGTGTGCCAGACTACAGACAGATGGACCACCCCCAGCCTCATGCTCAAAAGTGACCTATCCAATTACTAACACCACAGATATCATCACAGAATTGAAGTATGTCAGGTAGCCAGCCATCTAGAATTTCACATATCTTCAGTCAGTAGTGGATAAAATATAAGATGACTGCATTCCTAGCTACAGCACAGGCAATGGGGGCTTAGTTTGAGAGTTATAGAGAGAGAAAGAAGAAAAATTTAGAGTGAGACTAGCGTACCTTAGTCCTTTGTCATGACGTCACTGCTGGCGTACATAAACGCAGAGAGGTCGTCTGAATGACTGCACCTAACCGCATGGAAGCTCTATTACCACTGAATCTAGCCCTGCTAAAAATAACATTGAAGAGCATGAAATGTTACATTTATCTAGGGTACTTGAAATCCGTTTTCTGGGCCATTAAGCAGAGCTCTGTGTTTCCCATCAACAGCAACATTAGAGTGAGAAGGCGCCTTCTGAGAGCCTCTGGGGTTATGTAACCACTGCACCCAAATTGTAGCCCGTTCTCCAAAATCAAAATCTCTTGTTACTGATGAAGTCTCACTTTGATCCACCGTCACTTTTGTACTCATTTATAGAGCTAAAGGAAAAGTCTTGTGTAGGTAAACTGTCAGCACAATTATGTGGCCCTTATTAGCAAGCGATCAGAGATGTGGATGGGTGCTCTGATACTGTGATGTAATCGTTGTTGATCATTTTCTTGCTTTGTTTGTTTCTATTTGTATTGTGAACTGAAATCTGACAAATACGATGCACTTTATGAAAGGAACATGCTACACATTGCAATGTAAGTGTGGAATGTAATCCTTCCTAAAAATGATTTATTTTTTATTACTGTAAATATGACAATATCGAGACAAAAAGAGAGTGAGTAAAGGAAAAAAACAAAACGAGGAGAATACTTTGTCAAATAAAATTCTGCAAACTCAATCACGGCCTATGGTTGTTTGGTGTCTTTATCATCTGTGTGTGTGTTTGAGGGGGAAGGACAGACTCACACCGGTACGGGTTATCGTTTGAAGGCGGCTCAGCTTTAAAAGGGTTGCGTATGAATTATTGAGCCGTTCCGTTTTACGTAACGCTGTCAGGATCACGGTGAGTGTGGGATCTGAACACCAGAGATCTTGCTGAGCCCACGCTGTGAGGTGATGGACAATTTGCGCCTTTTTGAAGGGGCGATCAACGTTGAAGCGCCTGCTGTTGAAAATGTAGGCTGCCTATTACAGTTTCAGCAAAATTTAGTTACTAGTAAACTTCACTACTATAAAACCATAATGGATTAATGGGGGATCTCCTCAAAACAGTTTAAGATTTATTTTTTATATATGCTCAGTTACATTACTGTGTTACTCCCTTACTTGTACGTTCCGGACCTAATTATGAGCCAAATATTAATGTTTAAATTTGTACTCAAAATGCAGCAGTATATTATAATCAACAAAATATATAATCTTTATAATCTAACTAACAGTGAATAGTAATACTACTTCCAATGACAACATCCAATTAATTATACATAGGCCTGCTAGTAGCCTAATACATTTACTGAAATTCAACATTGACACCAAATTTGTTGAAGCAAATAAAGTTAAAAGGTAAATATAACAAGAATAACTTTAAATGGAAAACATTGTAGGATCATTAAAAACCGATGATGATGAAAGTAAATTAGGTTCCCTTAAATGCTACAATACGATATCCAATATCACATCCGTAGCAAAACAGTAATTATAACTATTATAAAATGTAGCTTTAAATATACAGGTTAAAAAAAACACACATTAGTGTGAGATAGATTTGCAGCATTATGTAGCCTACAACAAATCAAATTTTATGCGATTTGGGTGGCACGAAATGACAAAAACTCGTTAAAAACACTAGAGAAATGTGATGTCCTATATGGAAGCTGAAACTGAAAACAAACGCGTGCTGAGGTAAAAATTCGTTTCCCTCAGCAGCAATGTAAACTCTTGCCTGTTATTTCACACATAGCCTACATACACACAAGGGGGAGAAAGAAAGGGTTGGTGGACTGTGGTTAATGGAGTTCACCTGTATATTAAACACAAAGAAAACATTGACATTACCGAGTACCGACACGATGAACTCACCATCGATTGAATGGTAGACTAGGTGAGAAATTGCGCATCCTGCTGGTAATTTGGATGAATCACAACTTAAGCGAGAAGAGGCAGGACAGTAAGGTTTACCCACATATAACCTGCCTACTCATTCACTCACTCGCTCACGAACCAACACACGGTGAAAAGCAGGGATGAGTCACCGGGCGTTCGCGCCCACGCATGCGGACAAAAACGGAGAGGTGACAGTATCACCGCCTCAACAGCACTGAGTCACATAATAGCACTACTGAGACAGTCACCTCGAGAACCCTCCACGACACAAACATACGGCAGTCGCCACATAATATATCCTCATTTTATTATCAGTTATTACACTTTTAAATAACTTTAAATAAGACAATAAAGAAAGAAAATCTTTTTAGAGCCACCAAACAAAACAACACTCTTGATTGTGAGCTAGTTAATCTAGCTTATGACCACAAGCTCATCTGCTACTGTTTGCCCCATAATTGCCTTTAAATCATAGTGAGCCTTATTCATGATCTAGTTCTCCATTAGACACATACAGTACAAACAATTTAAACAGGAAAGATGACCGTAAACCATTTTCTGACAATAACTCACTAGCTATTTCCTACGATGACCAGAGGGATAGGACATCTTCGGTTCTAGTTTTGTCCTGACCACGTTACACGTAGCCTATATTTAGCATACATATGCGTGTACATATTATAAACACAAACTTTTATGTTAGTTGCGATTAATCTATTTGACTGCGCTTAAAACATATAGGCCTACAAGAAAACATTTTTATCTGTCCCATCCCACACCCGTTTAAATCTATTCATAGATTGTGTCGGTTTAATATTGTTATATTATAATTACTATTAGGGACCTAGCCTATAACCGAAATAAAATGAATAGCCTCAAAGTCCCATGAAGTGAAAAGTTCCTATACAGGAACAAGTGTGCCTATACAGAAATAGTCATATAAAATCAAAGCTTCATTGGCACAACTGTCTGGAATTTACAGTGTTTACAAAACATAGGCTATATGGTACTGGCCTATTAGATAACACAAGAACGTTAATTGGGTAATGAGATCAAGCAAAAAATAGCTACAAATAGCTGAAGGAGAAAATGAGGACAGAGAAACAAACTGGAGAGATGCGTCACAGATTCACACAATTGATCAGTCCTGCTGGAAGTCACGATTGTGACGGAGACACATCAGACCTTCCTCAAAGTTTGGTTCAGGTGAACAAGATCCTCAGTTCTCTGCCAATTTACGAGAAAGAGAAAGCATAATTGGAAAATGATAGGGATAAATTGAAGGATACAATCCATAAATCAATAGAGACAGAGTTTAAGGAAAGGACGGACATACAGTGAGATTAAGAGTAATGGTTGTGTAATACAAGAAAAGTTGATGCTTGCTTTATTTTCGCTCACACACTTTGGCCAATGTCCTTTTCTAGTAGTAGATTGTGATTACTGCATGATTAAAACAATAAATAAAAAATCTGTAGATATTGCTGGAGTGGATATCCATTTCAGCATCCACAACAATAGTTTTAATTTATTCATATTAGAGTACATATGTAAATAAATAAGAAAAGTAAATAAATGCCCTGAGATTTGAAAGTGACTATGGGGGAAACCGATTGAATGTTTTAGATATTATTCGCACTATAAGACAACAAAAAAAATGATTTTTTATTAATCCCAATTGTTCATTCCTGAAAATCAACAAAGAAAAAAGTCCAGGCTTTCTATGATCACAGGATAATTCCTGAGTTTAAAAAAATACTGTATTAAGACAAAAAAATAAACAAATCATTACATCACAAAAAACTATTACTTTGAGCTTAGTACATGCATTAAATTTATTTATAAATAGATTGAAATAGATATATTAAATGGAAACAAACCACACTGAGGAATGTTTTAAGAAGCACTTTAATGGCAGTTCATACGTGCATGCAGCATTTGCTTACATTATATTATTTTTTTTGATACATTGATTCTCATACTGTTATTATCTATATAAATCAAAGTTCTGCCATTTTAACAAATTTCTATACATCACATTGTTTAAAACACAAAGGACTTCATTCTTTACATACAAAACACAGGCTAAATACACAGCTCACGATAGCTGTTAAGTTGGGAGAGTTTAAACTCGAAGCCTCCCTATTTGTGCAGTAAATGACACATTTAAGCAAATAAATAAAAAATAAAAGCTGAAATACTCAAGTGCTCTTATTCTGTACAAATTAGCATATTTAACATTTCAAATGCCCTAGAGGGCAAGATGATTCCAAATTAAAAAACTAGCAAACAAAACTAAAATTAAATAATGACCCCAAACCAGCGGTTGATCAATTACACAGAAAACACTGTTCATTTCTATTTGTGTTTGTTACAAGCACAGCTGTCTTCGTTGTTGTGTGCTCAATTATGGTGTGCCTGTTGCCTTGGTAACAATGCAGCGACATCTACTGTGGCTATAGTGAGATGACTGACAAGTGAATGGTTTGATCCTTTAGGAAACAGATGGCCATGAACTGTATCCATTTGAAAAGACACAGAAAACTGATTTCTTTTTCTTTTTCCATCCCTGAAAAGACAGGGTGGAAGAAACAAGGAGAGAGTTTGAACTGACACCGTTAAAGATACAATCCATAACTACTAACACAGCACCACTTGAACCTCAAAACAAAGTATTAAAGTTGTTTAATGAGCTTGTAGATTAATAAAAGCCCAGTTCTGCTGTCTAAAGTTATTTGTAGTTGCACTACCAGTAACTGCCTACAAGTAGCAGCAATCACAATTTGTGATTTTAATGTATTGGTGGATTCAGAATTCACCAATGTACTATCAAAGTCCTTTAAAAGCCTGACTTGTAGTCAAGAAGAAAGCAAATAAAACCCTAAAACTCATTCCAATCCATCCAAATGGGTTAAATTATTTAATTAAATTTGGGGAAATAGCAATCAACAATAAAGTACGTAAAACATCAACACTAAGCTTCCCGCCATTCCTTAGATACAGAAAATGTTATATTCCCAGCAGAATTTGATTATATCTTACATACACGGCCCTGATACAATTTTCTGATTCAGATTGTCCATCCATACTGTTCAATTAGCTGGGATGTAAACATGAATATCTTTTATACATTTTAATTAACAAACGAAAATCTTCACTAAACTTCTACGGTGTATTTGTGCTCTATTGGAGCGAATCGCTCAAGAATATTGCTATTTAGACTTTCAACTGGTTTGTTATCTGCTTGATACTTGGTCAACATGCATTCAAGAGGTCAAAATGCAGTTGTTTCTTTGGGCTTGAACATGAAAATGTTTACTTAATCATTTAGTATATAGCCTCAAATATATTTCTGACCGTTTCCTGTAGGGCTGTGAAATGATTAATCGCATCCAAAATAGTTTGTGTTTATATATGTGTGTGTGTACTGTGTATAATTATTTTGTATATATAAATACACACACATGAATGTATATATTTAAGAAACATGTGTTATTTATATATAAAATATTTATATATAATATAAATTACATATAAATATATATATACACACAGTATATACACATGCAAATATTTCTTAAATATATACATGCATGTGTGCGTATTTATATATACAAAATAATTATACACAGTACACACACATATATTATGTAAACAAACTTTTATTTCGGATGTGATTAATCGTTTCACAGCCCTAGGTCCTTCAAGCTAAAGTTAACATTGCATGATCATCCAGCTGGCTGTTCTAATAATTATGAGGTCATGTTCTCAGTTTAGAGAGAGAGAGAAAGAGTGCAGGAGAGAGGACAGATGGTAGGAGCACCACAAGTAAGTAAGTGATGAATAGTCTCAGGCGGAGGACTCAAGCACACTGCGTTGATTAGCCGATCTCGAACAAATCTCGAAGTCAAAACTCTCATTAAATTTCACCGTCAAGGCTTCAATTTAAGATGTACAATCTAAAATTCAAAAGTTTCTGGTTTTGTCTCTTTGAGACTTTGTAGTTACGCAGCCCTTCTTTTAAAACACAGGAGCCATGTTATATTAGTGCAGACAGACATCGACATGCTACATTAGATGTGATAATTCTGTTCTCTGAAACCTACACTAATGCTTACTTCTTGTTTTTTTTTTCTCTATTGTCGTTTTTCCTGTCTCAGTCCGACCACTCATTTTCATCCAGCTCAGAGTCTTCGTCAGATTCGCTGTACTCCACGGCGATGCGACGCGATAAAATAGTGGCCACGTCGTTTCCAATTGGCTCCTTCTTCGCTTCCTGCTCCCGCTGTTCCTGCACCTTACGCAGCTGGATCCCTATAAGACAAAAATGGAAAAGGGAGGACCAGAGGAGATACCTGAACATTAATTCATATAACTAAAAGGGTGAACCTCTCAAGAACTGTTAAGAAATGTGGCTCAGGCCACATTTCCAAAGTTCCTTCAAAGCAAGTCATTTCACTTGGCGGCCATCTTTGAAACGCCTCTCGGGCAGCTATTTCAGTCATGCAAGTACTCTTTGAATGGGGAAACATCACATCCTCCAAAGCTGTTCACCAAGCTTGCAATTAAATTTCATTTTTGAAATCACCAATGAAATTTAACATCAACCGTCTCATACATTTAGTCTCTAAACACTGAAATAATGAGAAAAAAGGCTGGAGGCTGGACCAGCCAATGCGCATTATATACCAACCGGAGCTTCTAAAGGCATCTGCAGTGGTGCAATGACTTTACCAATTGGCGATTTGCTCTTTTATTTAGAAGGTGGGACTTATTCCAACATAATGCATATTTCTCCTATTCACAGTAATATGAGTGCAGCAATATTAGTGTCTTTGTAAATCTCAAGTATTTGAAATTTCACCCTAAAATAATAATAATAATAATAAAAAAAGATGAATAATTTTTTTGCATGTATTAAATCAAAAACAGTAATATTGTGAAATATTACTACAATTTAAAATATTTAAAATTTTAAAAATGTAATTTATTCATATCATACAACCCTGATTTAAGCAGTCATTACTTAAAACATTACTTGTAACATTATAATCATCTTTATTTTGTCACTTTTGATCAATTTAATGCATCCTTGCTTAAATAAAACTATTAATTTCTTTAAAAAACAAAACCATATGTACTGTCCCTAAATCTTGGAATGGTATAATATAATATTATATTATATAAAGAATGTATATAATATTTAAAAAAACATGAAGAGTTTTAACGTTGTGACATTTTCACGATGCTGCCAATTTTCACTATCGAAACAAGAAAAAAAAAGTAGATCGTAGTCCTCTGACTTCTTCACACCCAAACCCCACTTTATGTGTGACCACTCACCTCGTCGGATGGCTGCCAGCAGGTCGCTGCGTGCATCGCTCATTGGGATTAGAGGTACCTGGCCCTTCCTTACAACTGGTGCTTCCACAGGGGCATTGGGCATGATATGTGAGTGAGGGTGCGTGGGTGGCCCAGGTGGAGGTGGAGGGGGGGCTGCGGGGGGAGGATGGGTTGGGGAAGGTGTGTAAGAAGCAGGGAGGGCAGGAGTCGGAGGAGAGGGGTTGTAAGTCTGGGTAAGAGATGGCATGGCACTGGCCGGGGCAGAGGAGGGGCCAGTGGGACTGTCAAAGGCAGTCTGGGCGGAAGGAATGAGAGGTGGAGGTGGAGGAGGAGCAGGAGGAATGAAATACTCTCGATGCTGAGACTGCTGACCACTGAGATACAAACAGAGATAGAAATTGTTCAGACAAACTACTTTACTCAAGAGATGAGCTTTAAGCTTGAAGCACACTACAAGATGGAAACTCATTGCTTTTTAATGTTATTAATTTGAGCATGTTTTTTGGGCTAATAAAAAAAAAACAAAAAAAACATCCCTCCATGTTATGCTGTAAAACTAAATAAATAAATAAAGCTCTTGCATCAGTATTGTTGTCGTTAAAGCTCCAGTAGGTAGCTTTTGTAAACAAATATTTGTTAAAACTGTCATTATATCCTCACAGTAGAATATGAGACAGATAATCTGTGGAAAAAATCGAGCTCCTCTGGCTCCTCCCTGTGGTCCTATTGCCATTTGCAGAAATACACCGCTCCCGGTCAGAAACAACCAATCAGAGCCAGGAGGAATGTCTTAGCAGTGTCAATCACGCTCGTGTACGCGCTGATTACCCCTCTCTTGCACAGCGCGAGCGCGTACCGTCGTTCGTGACTATCCTGTTCGAACTCGTTCATCCAAATGAACGAATCTTTTTTCGAGTCATTTCGTTCATTCAACGAACAAAATGACTCGCAAAAAGATTCGTTCATTTCGAACGAGTCTTTTTCGGAGTCATTTCGTTCATTCAACGAACGAAATGATTCGAAAAAGATTTGTTCATTTTGATGAACGAGTTCAAACAGGAGAGTCACGAACGTGCATCACAGAACAGAGCAAGGCGAGCATTTGTGCTTATAAAACTCAAAGTTTTTTATTTATTTTTGAAATGACCGATCGTTTCGCTAGATAAGACCCTTATTCATCGTCTGGTATCGTTTAAAGCCCTTTGAAGCTGCACTGAAACTGTCATTTGGTCCTTGAAACGTTTGTGTCCTATTGAAGTCCATTATATGGAGAAAAAGCCTGGAATGTTTTCATCAAAAACCTTAATTTCTTTTCGACTGAAGAAAGAAAGACATGGACATCTTGGATGACATGGGGGTGAGTAAATTATCAGCAAAAGTTTTTTTTAAAAGTAAACTAATCCTTTAACGTTATCTTACTAGCTATTTATAACTTATTGAAAGAGTGCAACGTTATAAGGTTACATGTATTGCAAAATACATAATGATTTGAGGACCAAGTTTGTAGTCAAAGTATGGGCAGGCCATAGTCAATGTAAAGCATATTGTTGATGTTTCGTCCCTATTAGTGAATGTTCCATAACTGTTTATAATCTGCCGTCATCGGTGGTCCTGTTTACTAGTCTGCGCGTTCACGGCAGGCTCCGCTGTGGGGGAGGAGCTGTGGAGGGAGGGCTGTAGCGCAGCAGAGAGCAAGGGGGTTGGACCTGGAAGTTGTGCTTTTTCAAATTTTCAGGCTAAGTCAACATTTTCTCAAAACTCCCTACTGCAACTTTAACTAAAACTGAAATTATTAAAAATGGTTTCGTTTACTGGAATAAAGATGAGGGGGGAAAAGAAATTCACTGAAAAAAACTTGCCAACAAACTGAAATAAAAAAATACTAAAAATGACTAAAACTGAAATAAAAAATAAATGAATACTAGATATAAATGTGAAAAACTCAAAAGCTAATAAAATAAAAATAAATAATATCCTAAATAATAAACAGTCTAAAATTAAAAAGAAAACAGTGCTTGGCCACAGATATGATGCTAGCTAAATTTTACACATAATTGAATATGTATTTTGTACATTATTCAGACTCTAAACAAAAATATGAATGAAATAGCATTTAGACCAGGGTTTTGCAACCCCTAGTGGTTCATATGATGGAACTGCAGGGGATTCATGAAAAAGTAAAAGAAATGCATAAAATAACTGAATAAAATCAAAAATGATGTATAATTAAAATGTTACGTTTCACGTAAATAATTTAGATCATAAGGGTTCCGCTTATAAAAAAGAAAAGTTAGGAAACTCTGTTTTAGACACTTTTTACACAGAAGATAATGTATTAAGAGAAGCCAAAGAATAACAGACCTGTAGTCTTTAGCCTGCAGGGGGCGTGGCCCGTTGAGAGCGGGGTCTGTGACTGGTTGTCCATGGGAGGTCTGAACCCTGCCGATGGTCTGTCTCCCAGGTGGAGCTGAAGAGGAAGGGGCCGGCCGGTAACCGCGGTCCAGGGACTGGGTCTGAACATGAGAGGGGGCCATGAGGTGCTCTTTGCCATCAGCAGCAGAGTAGGCACTGGTCACAGCCATCTGTTGAGCTGGGTGACTGGGGCTACCTGGGTAAGAGTGCTCACCCATGTCTGAGGCAACCGACCTGATGACGGAAAAGAGACAGAGAGAGGGGGGCACCAAGCCAAAGCACCATAATAAATGTTAAAAGAGCCAAAACCATGCCACTTTTTTTTTTTTTTAAAGTCTCACCAAGGCTGCATTTATTTGATAAAAATACAGAAAAACAGTTATATTGGGGGAAATATTAATACGATTTAAAATAATCCGTTTTTTTTCAGTAAACATCATTCTTCCCTTTCTTCACACCAATAAAACAATGATCAACACAGTTTATCTACAGCACATATCTACACATAGTACTAGAAAAAACTAAACAAAACAATAAAGAAAACTGTATTTTGCCCATGCTCTGGTGTCTCTATAAATGCAAACAGATGTTGGCAGCTCAAAGTGTCAACAGATGGCAGTACCGAGTTATGCTGAACTGCAGCCCACTTTGATGATCATGTATTGATCAAAGAGTCAAAGTCAAAGAGACCATTAACCTGTTGTCCGGTGAGAGGGAGCCTTCAGAGGACATGCCATGGTACGGAGAAGGTGTGAAGCGGGGATCTGGGCGGAACTCCTTATCATACGCCATTACGTTCCACTCCTGTCTGCGATTTCGAGCCTTACGAACCTTTTTCACCTCACGACTCGGGTCCTCAACCTGCTTCTGCTGCTCCTGAGTGAGTGTGTGAGAGAGAGACAGAGAAAGAGATCAAATGAGAGTGCGTGAGAAAGAAAGGCTAATGTTGCAGAAAGCCCAGGGTTTCATCACAAATCACATTTGGTGAAAGAGTTTTAGATTGTCAAGCAAGCAAAGTAGTGTCCACATCTTTCACTGAAAAAGCTGTGAAGAAAGTTTACTACATAATTCAGGGAATGCATTAAACATACACACGCACTCAGTAGAGAAGCAAGTGAAGAGACCGTAGGGAAAGAAAGTGGATGCATAAACAGGAGTCAGCAGTGAGGGATTGACGGATGAATAGAAGGACTGACAGAAATGCAGGTCTCTTACGGAGGACAGGAGGGGGCTTCTGAGTAGGGCCTGCCTGGAGTGGGACTTAGTCTGGTCTGAGTGAGTCTGGCCTGAGCCGCTGGTCTGGAGAGAAGGGGCAGATTCTGGGGGGGTTAGAGCTCTCATTCATGCACACATAAACACACGTCCACTGACGTGTTTCTTTCTGCTCTCTTCTTTGCATATAAACACACTGGCTTCTGGTTTGTAGAGAGGAAATGAATCTGAGAAACTGGTTTTACCAGAGTCCTTGAAGTGCCATGGAATCAAAGGTAGGTTGTCTGATGTGCTAAGCAATATTCCAGCTCTTGTTGACAAATTAAAGTCAATCTTAACCATGTTAGTAACATGTAGGCTACAACAACATTTATTTTAGTACAAACTTGGTACAAAAGTTGCAGTATTTTTGACAACCCAAATGCAGCACACGATAGTGGAAAAAGCAGATAGTGAAACGGGACATAAAGCGCACGTAGCAGACACACACCTTCTGTCTCCTCTTTTCTTTTCTCTTGTCCTCTGTGGCTTGCAGCATTTTCTCCCTCCAGAGGATAAAGAAGTAGGAGGGATCTGTGTAGAACTTCAGTGCATCCTTCTTATCATCTCTATATAAAGAAAGAACATATGATGGTTGTAGAAGTATTGTATTAAACGGTAGAAATGGTTTAAACAAACTAATTTGCTAAAACAAATGGGTCTTTCAGACACCACTTGAGATTGAGAACATTCTAGGAGAGTGAACTTGATGAGCAGCAGGTGATTTATCATTTCGTCACACTACACCAGAGATGCACAAACCAGGGACACAATCTAATCTGTGCCGCCACAGTTTCAAAATGAACCGAAAATATACTTGCACTTCTCATAATAACATAAAACATCTAATGTTAGCAATTGCTTTGGACAAAGTATTTGTCAATTGAACTAAAATCTAACAGCAAATGCAGTAAATTTCATCTCTTCATGTGGTGTGAGTTTAACATGCATTTGGGAACGCAATGTATGAACGTAATAAAATACAATACAATACTATCAAATTATTATTATTAGTATTATTATATTTAAATAGTTTGGCATTCTAAAACCACCAAGTGTGAAGGTGAAGTGGACTGAGACACTATTACAACTAAAAAGAAGGCCAGGTACAAGCCAAAGATGTTTTACTTTGTTTTTTTTTTTTAATTTAGGCACTGAAAATGGTCTGGAGCTCTTCATTTTGCTCGCAAAGTGCACCAGATTGATGCATTTCACTTTAAAATGTACAAAATGTTCCCCCGGGGCGGGGCATTTCTTCATTTAAATGTAGAAAATATAAGTGAATATAATTGGTCAAAAAAAGTACATTTTTAACATAATATACAGTAGTTGGATATAATTCTCTTTCTGCCCACGGGCCTCAATCAAGTTAGATTTTTGGCCCTTTGTAATAAAAAGCTTGGCCATCTCCGCAGTACATCATTACTTGTCTGAAAAAAAAAAGCTGAGCTGAAGCTACAGTATGCTACAGAAGTTGCTACTGTTGATATTAAACATGTAATGCATCTCATGGGGGAAGTCAGCTGGAAGTGAGGATGATGATGTCACCTGTAAGGGCTGAGAATATTGAGAGGGGGAGGTTTGTCTCCACGGTGGTAGAGCTCCAGAACAGGATTAGGGATGGAGTTCCTGGAAACCACCTGTTGGTCCTGAATGGTGGAGCTCTTGAAGGCCTTTCTCATGTTGATATCTTGCAGAGAGACTGAAGATGGGGGACAGAGGGAGAGTTCAGGTTTTATGGATTAATTTATTTATTGAGACTGTCTAAGATATTAAGATTTTACAGAATGAAGAACCAATGAAACCAGACAAAATACACTTAAATGAAAGCAAGACAGATCAAAATAAGGGCTAAATGGTTCATCCTCACCAAAATAAATGACTACTATACACGAGCACCAAAACCAGAAAGGAACCGTCACCTCTGTAATAGACGCACGGCTGAGTGCAGTGGGCCACAAGACAGCCAGTTAACTGCCATTCATTGAGGACTGGATAATGATAAGCCAATACTTACAGCCATTACCCAAGATCGGTTTAATGTTTACCATTATGGTGATTAAAGTTGTGGTTTGACTAAGACAAGTTGTCATCAGCGTAAAGAGTAAAAAGCCTTAAAGCAGAGCTGTGTGAAATCTCTGCTTAAGTCACTTAAGGAGATGACAGAGCTATCCAGGAGACAGCAGATGGTCATCCTCCTATTCACATGCTCTGCTTCTTACCCTGGACTAATCTCAAATGGCACAGACATATGAGATCAGATGCACATTTAAGAGCAACATCATTGCATTGATTGCCTTGGAGAATGTGGAGCTTAATCAGTGACTTAAGATGTTCTGTATATCGCCACTATCCAAATCAAAACCATGTGGGGTATGGAAAAAGGGACTAATCTTTCAAATTCAACTCTCAAATCATATTAGTGTACACATTAAAACTTGGGACATCACAGTGGGTCACAAAATGTGATAATGACAAAACATTTAAATTAATGATAATATTGATAGTCTAAAATCTAAATTTAATTCTATATATAAAAAATTGTATAATATATTTATATAATATAATATTATCCATGTAATATTATAAATTGTGTGTGTGTGTGTGTGTATATATATATATATATATATATATATATATATATATATATATATATACACATACATACATATACACAATTTAAATATGTACAAATTTAAATGGCCTTTTTATCAAAAGAAATATACTATGACTAATAGTATACGTCTAACTACGATATTTTTGCACAGAAAGCAGTGAACAGCAGAGGAAAAGAGCTATTTAGATATTGTACAACATTAAAGTCATGATGATGCAAGTGATCCATGCCATTGTGTGGAAATTAATGTCTTGGCTCTGGTCCAAAAATAAATCATTTATTAGAATCTTCTACATTAGTCTTGGGGTTGTCTGTCACTGAGGGGGCGGGGCTTGTTTTGATGTAAATAATGATAGACTGCCTCAATCACCCTCTAATTATGTATGCCACAGGAGAACACTCACAATATTAAAGCACTGGCTGTGCCTCAGGGGCCACTGTACTATTGTATTGAACATTAATAATTTAAGGCTGAGCATACTGGCTAATCTGGTGGCAGGGATGGGGTATATGAGGTCAAACCTGGGACAACTTATATTTTTTTGAAAAGCAGAAACACCTTGTTTTAGGAGTTATGAGCAACATTTTTCACCGCTTGTTTGAAATCAGTTCGCAAGGGGGGTGGGGGTTTCCCCCTCTGCTAAAATTGCGGGGCACCTACAGTCATCGCCACCTTTCGCCCAGCTAGCGACGGCCCTGGATGCAAATCTTAGTGCTTGTTATATATATTTTAAATTGATGCTTATTAATTTGAAGTTGATTAATTTTGATTTGTGTTTTTGTCATTTGTATTCTTTTATTTTTTTAAATGTCTATACCGTTTTTATTTCAAGTTTTAGTTATTTTATTATATCAAGATAAACTAAATAAAAATGAGAAATGTTTTGGCAAATAGCTGAAACAAAATAAGTTTTGAGTTTTAATATTTAATTTAAGTTAACGTTTATTTCATTTCAATTAACAAAAATGCTTTTTTTATTTATTGCTTTAGTGGTAACACTTTACAATAAGGGTTCATTTGTTAACATTAACTACATTATTTAACAAACTAAAAATACTTCTACTGCATTTATTTATATTAGTTAATGCTAATCTCAGCATTTACTAATACATTTGTAATTTCAAAAGTTGTATCTTTTAACATTAGTTAATGCACTGTTAACTAACATGAACAAGGTTAATAAATGTGGTAAAAATATTTTGTTCATTGCATGTTCATGCTAGTAAATGCATTAACTAATGTTAATAAATGAGACTTTATTGTAAAGAGTTACAGCTTTAGATTTAATTAACTATAATAATCCTGGCAGTGACACATATTAATATCCAATGATGTACTTCTCTCTAACATAGAGCTTTCCACATCATATACTGACAACAGGCCTTATTTTATTAATTTCAGATTTCTTTATCTGTCTCTTTGTTAAATTACTAATACTCTAATACCGGGAGTCCATTTGGAGTGCGAAAGAAACTCGGTTTTAAGTGTGGATGGCTGGTTATAAATTAATAATTAGAATGAACATTAAGGGAGGAGGGAATGGGGTGACATTTTTGGATCAGACACAAGATCAGACACAACCATGAATGGAAGCAAACCCCATCACCCTTTCTGCCAGCGCTAGCGCACACACACACACACACACACACGTCTCCTTCACAACACTTCACTCTCTCTCACACACACACACACACACGTCTCCTTCACAACACTTCACTCACACACGTCTCCTTCACAACACTTCACTCACACACGTCTCCTTCACAACACTTCACTCACACGCGTCTGCTTCTCACACACACGTCTCCTTCACTCACACACACACACACACACACACACACACACACACACACACACACACACACACACACACACGTCTCCTTCACAACCCTTCACTCTCACGCTCTCACACACACACACACACGTCTCCTTCACAACACTTTGCTCACACACACACACGTCTCCTTCACTCACACACACACACGTCTCCTTCACAACCCTTCACTCTCACTCACACACACACACACACACACACACACACACACACACACACACACACACACACACACACACACACACCACACACACACCACACACACACCACACACACGTCTCCTTCACAACCCTTCATTATGCATGCAGCACACATAAAACCCAGATCACCATCAGGTCAGACAGACGCACACATTAGAGAGCTATAAACACACACACAAGGTCCAGAAACTGCATGGTGTGCACTCCCAGCAGGCCTTGGCTCTCAGCGCGGTGTGGTTGAGAGGTCATCACTCATTGTGAATCAGGTGATAATGGATCACTCGGACTTTAAAAGAAACGTCGATGTTTCTTCTCCCTAAACGGGGGTCACAGGGGAGCTGGAACATATTAAACCCTCTTTATCGGCTCTCCAGTTATCGATCACAGCTGGTCGGAATGTTTTAAATAGACGAGGACATCGTTAGAACATGTAACGTGGCCCTAATCTTGATTTTAAATACGGGCAGGGTGCTTACAGATACAAAAAAAAGTTCTGCGATGGGCATCAAAACACAAAACCTGACATCAGACAGACGTGCTGAGCTCTGCTATCAGTTTCATTTATTGAGACAAAAGACGGTGCCACCAGGCACTGGATTCTTCTATTCCGCAGAAAGAACAACAAAAGAAAGAGATGAGAGGAGTAGAGAGAGGAGTAAAGTGATACAGTTTGATTTCTCTCTCTTTCATGGCAGAGAAAGCTGGGTCATCCCTCTAACTACAGGCTAAAAGAAGACCATTATAGAGGACAGCACTTGAAGGCAAACATGCTCTTTCTCAGCCTCTCTCCAGCTGCTACCTGCTACAGCTGAAAGCTTGATAAGATCTGGAGATGATGTAGAGATAAAGTTTAATGTTTGAGGTTACCCTCTTCCACGGTGGAGTCCAGCTGAGTGACTTTGATAGCCAGCAGGTCCACTCTCTCCTGCAGGTTATTCATACGCATGTAGAAACTGTTTGCTTCATTAAACAGCTCTCCAAAGATGTCCTCTGCGTGACGACCTGCAAGACAAATGCAGACAGAAGAGAATGGCATGCTGAAAAGATACAATTTTCACGCTGGCTTTGTGTTGGTCTTGCTAGTGGACCAGCAAAACTTGTTCAAGCTGGTGGACCAGACTGGTGTCTTCAGATTAAGCAGGATTGCATGATGATAAAACTAGATAAAGACCCTGGTTAGGAAACAATTGGCTTGTGTCATCTCGGTTTAATCTAGGGATGTGCGCATCCACTAATTTTGACACTCGTTTAAACGGAAGTTTTGTAACCGACTATACTAAAAGTAAGAAACCCTCTGAAGCCTTGTGTATATGGTCCATTTGAGCACTTAATCTATAAATCAAACAGTCAAATCCCATAATAAATGCCGCTAAAAACTGCACACTTTGCAAATAAAGCTTATTCTAATTCTGATTCTGAAGCTCAGTTATTTTTTCGGAGTTGAAGTGAATATGCGATGGGCATTTGCTTGCTTCGGCTATCACACCTATAGCCTACGTGCATGTCCTGAATACGGTTATGCAAGGCTCTGGTGGAATTATGCCATGCCATATTTAAAATGGCACAGCTTACATAAAACTTTGCTGTTTTATTTTGTAATTCAAAATACTCCCGCACATCGTTTGTCTTTTGAGCAGTCATTTCTGTGCTCTCCATGACTGACACGGAAGAAAACTCATCTGAGGTAAAATAAAAAGATTAGGCCTTACCTCTTAAAGGATAAGTTCACCTCAGAAATAAAATGTCCTCATCATTTACTCACCCCCATCATGTCACCCAAGATGTTTGTGTCTTTCTTTCTTCAGTCGAAAAGAAATTAAGGTTTTTGAGGAAAACATTCCAGGATTTTTCTCCATATAGTGGACTTCAATGGCAACCAATGGGTTGAAGGTCCAAATTGCAGTTTCAATGCAACTTCGAAGGGCTCTACACGATCCCAGCCAAGGAATAAGGGTCTCTTTCTAGAGAAACAATCAGCAATTTTCTAAAAAATACAAATTATATACTTTTTAACCACAAATGCTCGTCTTGCAGAACTCTGCGATGCGCCACGCATTACGTAATCACGTTTAAAAGGTCACGCGCTAACGTATGCAGAAGTACCGCGGTAGAGCGAAAACCTCCCATATCATTTTCTCCTCAAACTTCAAAATCGTCTGACATCGTTGTTTTACCTTTTCTTTTTTGTAAAGGGCATTTGACTTAGTCTTTGCACGTTCGCTTTGTAAATATTGGATGGTACTTTTGTCTACGTTGCGATTGACCTTTCCAATGTGATTAAGTAATGCGTGGTGCATCGCAGAGTTCTGCAAGATGAGTATTTGTTGTTAAAAAGTATATACATTTGTATTTTATTTTTAGAAAATGACCGATCGTTTCTCTATATCAGGGGTTCCCAAACTTTTCAGCCCACGACCCCCAAAATAAAGGTGCGAGTGACTCGCGACCCCTACTATCCTCGGAGGTGGTTAAAGTATAAAAACGTTGCATGAAACTGTGCAAACGCACTAATAGCCCTATCCAAACACGAGCATGTTTACAACACAAAAGAACACAACAGTCAAACAACTATAATATATTTTTTATAGTAATTTACTCATTACTTTCATTTAAATATTACCATCACCTAATGAGATGGGTGGGCACAATGCTTGGAGCACAGTCCATTCTTGGTTTAAAGCAACACTAAGTAAGATTTTTTACCTTAAAATAATGTTTCCAAAATCGTTTCAGTGGTTCATCAAGTCGTGACATGGTGAAATGCACTTATGCCACAGCTTTGCGGTCCTTTATCTGATATATCCACGCTATGTAAGATTGCCAGATCGGGTCGCGTTTCTGTAGTTCTAATGAGACATAAGAAAACTACTAATTTGACTTGCTTTACGGCAATTGTTAAAATTGCTACAATTGCTCGTTTGTGATGTCGCAATACATCATACTTTCATAAAATCATGCATCATACTCTACCTTGGATGTGGTCATTGTTGATTCCAAAGCCGGTGCTGGATAAACGGAGCATGTGCGTGCACGTGCGACAGTAGGCTGCGGTAGGCTAAATTATTTACGACAGCGGTAATGGACAATTCAGCTTCCAACCTGTAGGGCGACCGCAGAGGAAAAGTTCCTTGGTGTTGCTTTAATTTTGGAGACCACCACTCGGAGTTCATCCTCTACATTCAGTAGCAATCTGTATTTATTTTTAATGTACGTGAGTGCCGAGAAAGTCTTTTCGCACAAGTAGGTAGTGCCAAACGGCATCAGTACATCCATAGCGGCCTTGGATATCTGTGGGCATTCCCTCTCGACTGAAATCCAAAATTCAGCCAGCATCTTGGAATTAAATGCTGTCTTTAGGGTTCGGTCGCTTGACAGTTCAACCAATGCGTCCTCCAGGTCGGATGTCAGATGATTTACCTTCGTTACAGTGAACGGTGATCTTATCCAGTCACATTGTTCTGGAGCTGTTTCCTCAGGGGAATACTTGTTGAAGTGTTCCAGGAGGGCTTGAAGTGGGTAGTGATAGACTTCTTCACTATGTTAACACTCATTTCATTTTCCTCCACGAATTCGTCCAGAGCAGAAAACATGTCAATCCTACCCATTTGAACTCGCTCAGTCCAGCACTCAAGTTTTCTTGTGAATGCGTGGATTTTATCATTCAGTTACATGATGCTTGTGTTTTCACTTTGCAATGACATATTGGGCCCTATCTTGCACCCGGCGCATATGACTTTGTACACTGACGCATGTATCATTCCTATTTTGCACCCGCGCAAAGCGGGCTTTTCCCTCCACAGACGCACGTCGGTAAACTAGAAAATGAACTTGCGCTCCCTGGGCGGGTCGGCGCAAAAAGGAGGCGTGTTTCGGCGCAAACATTCCCAAGTGCTATTTTGCACTTCCAGAAAACAATCCGCCACCGACCAAAAAAAACCTGGTCTAAAGTCAGTGGCGCGTGTTCATAATGCTATTTTAAGCGCGCATGCTTGGCCATAATTTAGCGGGTGCACAACGCACATACACTTTGATTCTCTCATCAACACAGATGCAGCAGTTTTTATTTTTGCAAATCATACATTATAACAAGGAAATATATTACCACACGAGGGAAATCATTGTGGTGTCCATGAAGATGTGAAAAAATAGGCCTAAATCTAGCTTACACATTTACCCACATTTATCAGGCAAATTGTAGTAATGACGGATCAGACCTGTTTGCCCAATAGTGGCAAGACATATATGTAATATAAGGACATCTGACAAATTAGTTTGTCCGTCAAGAACCAGGAAAAAAAATCTGAAGACTGCGAAATCACCTTTACCATAATGTAAGTACATTAAAAACCTTACTCTTTAACTTACCAGTTAAGTTGAGCTTTCTCATAATTTTATTCTATTGATTTGGGTGGGGTTATCCCATCCCCAATGTCAATTCTCTTTCTTTTACAGCCCTGACGAGAACATCGGTCTCCTCGGTTGTGAACCGCTCCTGGCGCGCGCCTGGTAAATGCGCCATAATAATAACAATCCGCCATGCAACATGCGCACCTGCTCTTAAAGGGTATGTTGGATGACACTCTGATTGGTTTATTTCACGTTACGCCCAAACCACACCTATGAATAATGAAGCTACTTCAGACCAACCCCTTTTAGGTTTGTGCCAGGCGCAAGAGGTGTTTATCCCGCCGGGAAAATAGCAACAGCATCGGGATCCGCCCACAAAGTTACTTGCGCTTTGACACTTGCGTTTCAGATCGTTAAAATAGGGCCCATTAAGGCCATTCAGTTTTTCAAATATGCAAGACAAATACGCTAGCCTTTTTAACCAGTCAGGATCAATGAGGTGGTCAACGAGCTGGGACCTATGCTCCATCAGAAATAAGCACACTTCGTCCCGCAGCTCAAACAGGAGGCTCAGCACATTCCCTCATGAAAGCCACCTGACTTCTGTCTGGAACAGCAAAGCACTCATGCTCCGATCCCAGTTCTTGACAGAGAGTGGCAAACAGCCTTAGATTAAATGGACGCGCTTTTATGTAGTTGACAATTTTTATCGCAATCTCCAGAACATGTTTAAATTCTGGATCAACTGTTATGCTAGCAAGAGCTTCTCAGTGTATAATACAATGCGTGAAATTTACATGAGTTGCCACTTCCAATACTCTTGCTTTAAGACCTTTCTTTTCCCCCCAGCATCGCTCCAGCACCATCTGTACACACACCGATGCACTCGCCCCAAGAGAGTACATCATCTTTTAGTTTGTTGTCAAGTTTTGTGAAAATGTCCTCGCCTGTGCACGTTCCCTCAAGCGGGGTGCAAAACAGAATGTCCTCGTTAAGTTTTCGGTCAAAACTGTATCTGACGAATACAAGCAGCTGGGGGAGAGTTTGATACATCTGTGGATTCATCTAACTGTGAAGCATATTTCCCTTTCTTCACTCTGTCCTACAGCTGACACTTTATGTCCTGGGCCATGTTGGAGATGCGCCAGGCAATAGTACAGTTAGACAGTTAACTCACGGGCCAGTTTATCCCCATGCATATCCCGACTTATTGCTATAGCAGCGGGTTTGATAAGGGTTTCCCTGAACGTGTGTGGCTTTTTTGCCTGTGCAAATAAATATGCAAACTCATATGATTGTTGACACCCTGTTGAGCTTTGGCAGGGATTGTTGCTCGTTTAGTTAGAACTTTCTTTTGGCCTTGCAACTCTTGCTCCTTTCGTCTGGAAAAATTGACTGGTTTAGCAGCAAGAGAGGGGTGCTTGGTTTTCAAGTGTCGTAGCATTTTTACAGGCTTTAGGCTTTCATGTGCAAGCACCTCAGTGCACACTACACATTGGGGATTTTGTACTGCATTGACGATGACGCATGTGAATCCATACTCTTTCTGTACCTCTATACTCTTTGGTCGATGGCGTCTCCGACGGTGGTGCTTCTCCTCCGCTGGCCTTCCTTCGTTGTCTTTGGTCGATATTAACCAATGTTTCGTTTCGAGTGTGCTATGTAAAATGTTTTAAAATATAAATGTAACAAGGTTCAAGGTGGATGAAAGAAGGGGGGGGGGGTAAACAATAAACTGAAGTTTTAAAATAAATAAAATGTTAGGTTACTTGCGTAACCCCGGTTCTCTGAGAACACAGCGAGGTATCTCACTATGGGAATGCCCTCAGGCATGATAGACTATGGAAGCACCAATTACACCACATCTGTCAGAAGGACGGGCCAATAACAGCTCATGACAAGGAGCCCACCCCCTCCCTATACAGCTGTGATCCCCGAAACGGCATTCTAAAGATGCTCTTCCCTCGTGTTATGTATGCTCTTCCCTAGTAGGGAAGTTTGGTGAAATACCTCGCTCTATTCTCAGAGAACCGGGGTTACTCAAGTAACCTTATGTCTTACCTCTTTCAAACAGTAGCTCGGTATCTCACTATGGGAATGATATAGCCAACTCCTGTAACGCATCTCCCACCAAACATCCCCATACCCCTTGTAGAATGTGCCCTTAAGCCCGCCAGGGAATGAAGATCCATAGAAGTATAGTAAACTAATATGAACACTCTCAAGAGGTTCAAACGGGGCCCGAGTTAAAGCATTCAGAACCGTGGACAAGTCCCATGATGGGACCAGCCACTTGGACACATCTTCACTCCCTTCATAAAGTGGCATATAAGAACTGAAATTCCTTTGAAGCCTACATGACAAGCCGAAATAGCAACCAGGTGTACTTTAATAGTAGAAAATGCTCTACCATTGTTCATTAAGCTTTGCAAAAAGCAAAGTACATCACCCACCGCGCAATGAACATGTAACGGCCACGGGAGTGCCAGCGCATCTACACCCAAAGGCGCATTTTCGTCCCCGAGAGAGAAATACAGTGGACAATTTGCGTTTGCCTACGAGGTGAAGAGATCTTACGTACATCCCCCAAATCTGATCCACCATCTGTGGGTAGAGTACCTATTCTCCAAATAACAGGTTGCCCCTTTGAAAGAAGATCCGCTCCTACATACAGGACTCCTGTTACGTGCGTCGCATGAAGCGAGCTGAAGTGAGCAGTGCCCCAGACAATCAGCTTGTGCAGTTGCAACAAATGTGTTCCCCCTTGGCGATTGATATATGCCACCACCGTTGTGTTGTTTGTCCTGACCAGAACATGAAACCCTTCCAAGTATGGGAGAAAATGTTTCAGGGCCAGAGAGACTGCCATCAACTCCAACATATTTATGTGAAGTTTGCAAAGCTAGGGCGTCCAGCGACCATTTACCGATCTGCCCCGAAAAACAGCCCCCCAGCCCATCAGGGATGTATTGGTTGTCATTATCTTTCTCAGAGACACTGAGAAAGTTTTTTTCTGTGGAAAACATGCCTTGTTTATTTTAACTATATTTTCATGGTGTTCACACATCAAACATTTTGTATATACAGTACTTGGCTATAATGGCAGTCTGGTTGAATGATGGTTTCCCTGACTTTTCAGTATGGTGAGAGCCTCCGACATTGTGAGATAACACAAATGGGACTTATTTCAACAGATAACATTATTATAAAAGAACAAACAAGAAAGAAATGAAAAGCAGGGTGCCACTTACTCAAGCTGCCCAGTTGTTTGATGATGGCCGCCAGGGTGCTGTTGGTGACACACTCCAGCTCACTGGGCACTCCATCAGGCAGAGCTCCTCGACAGAGGTGCTTGGGCTCAATGCTCCTCTTCACCAGTGGCATAATTGACTACTGCTGAGACAGAGAAACAGAGAGACCTGTTAAGACACAAACCAACAACCTACTGAACTCAAACACCAAATGAGAAATTATGAGTCATTTCCAGAGCTATAAAATAAACATCCATTTAAACTGGGCCCTCACAGACAAAATTGTTGACAAATGAATAACTATAAAATAAAGCATAAAATAGCTATAAAATAAACAAATTTAAACCCTTCCTTACAGCCAATTCAAAAATATTAAAGTCTTTAAGTGTGTTGTGCTGAAAAATCCTTCACCTTTAGTTAATACAGGCATCTGACATACCTGTGACTCACTGTGGTCTGCTTATATTTACAGACCACCAAAGACCCCAGACAAAGACTAATAAAGACAGTCACTGGCATCACACACACTGATGCAGGCACAATGGTTCAGTGACCTGGGCATGCAGACAACATCGCCTGGCAACAAAAGTGGACTAGTATGCTGCTAATGAGACATGAAAAAGAGTGCTGTTATAGCCCTGTGGGACAGCAGACATGTGTGTGAGTGCTCCTGCTTTCGTGTGTGTCTAGTTATTATTTCAGCAAGAAAGTAAATGGAAAAATGTCTTTATAGTAAATGCTAACAAACACATTGAACTACACTACCAATTAAAATTTTGGAGTCTGTATTTTTTGGATCTTTATTTATATTTATATATAAAATAAAGAAATAAAGAAATGAATAAAGAAATGCATACTCTATTTCTATTTTAAATGCAGTTCTTTTGAACTTTTTTAATCATTAAATTATCTTATTTTTGTGAAAACCATGATACAAGTTTTTTTAAGCAGCACAACAGTTTTGAACCAGTTTCTTTGATAATAATAAAAAATGATTTCTGAAGGATCATAAAAATAAAGCCTTGCCATCACAGGAATAACTTACAATTTAAAATAAGTTTTCTATTTTAAGTTCAGCAGAAAAATAAAGGCAGAGCACTGACCGCTAATAACGCACTTGGATGCCTTTGCGACGGTTGTTTTCAGTTTTTTTTTCTACTCATCTCCTAGCCCGTTTCATAAACAGACAGAATGATAGTTTAGGGGATTCAAACTTTACAGTGTGTACGTGGCCAATAACTGCACCAAGAGCTCTTTTAGTCTTATCAATCACAGAGGTTGTGAGTTCCTTTTTTTTTTTTTTTTTTTTTTTTTTTTATTCTGCTCTTTCGATGTGAAGCAGACACTGCGGTACTGTGATCTGGTCATCCAATTTAATGAACAACACCCCATGAATTATTCCACTGGAATACACCTGAAATATCTTGTTTCTCTTCCCAAATCCTAACTCCTAGTCTATCTCTCCACAGGGAGACTTTAAAATGTTATATTCTCCCCTATTCTTCACTTCTAATCCTTATTAGCATCCCTTCCTGTGGTAATGTTTATTAATTAGAGAAAAGCAATAGACCAGATACTGTATATCAGTCAATGATGGAAATGTAAAAATTGAGTATTTTGCTCAGCTGATCATCAAGTGCTGGCCTGATCTCTTTTATACACACCATCATAACAATTACACACCAGTTCAATAACAAATTACACTGCACTGAAATATTCACACTCTTTTTCAGTCTGTCTTCTCTGAGTCTCTGGGTCTGCTCATGAATAAAGCAGTAGAAATGAGTGAGACCATAGAGAGACATGGGTGTAATCCTAACTCCCTCGAGCGCTCGGCAGGACTGTGTGAAGTGTAAGTAATAAAAGGATGGGTTAATGGAAAGACAGACAGACAGAGAGAGAGAGAGAGAGAGAATATCTGTCTATGTGTTTTAGGGGAATGAAAGGACACATCTGACTGCAAAATACTCAAAAGCAGGACAGTTTATCATGGCTGTCTCTAAAAACCTTGTGAGCTCTACATTTACATTTGTGCATTCAGCAGACAGATGCGTTTTTCCAGTGATTTTGACTTTCAAAAAATGTATGATTTGCATTTTATCAGTATGTCCCTGGGAATCAAATCCATGACCTTGGCGTTGCTGGTGCCTGGCAGTTGAGCTACATGAATGTTACCTACCAAGACAGTTTTAGTTTGCTGCTGACTCGGGACATACAAAATGCTGTTTAGATTGGCAGATCTCCAAGATCGGAAACACAGTCACTGATACCAACGCATTATCCTAACCTGCCATGATGGATCATCGATTTCTGCTAGAGATGCTCCGATCAGCATTTTTGGGGCCGATCACCGATTACGATCACCAAAATCATGATCTGCCGATTGCCAATCACTGCCGATCACAGAATGGCAGGGGAATGGGAATCTTTTATCTATAATCTAGCAGAGTTTGCACCATTTGTAGAAATGTGTTTATTTAATTGCATTTAGAAAATGAGATGTCTTAAGGCTACTGTAGGCCAGCTTTCCCAAATAAGGCAGAGTAACATTAAATTATTCCAAACAAAGAGGGGTCAGGCAGACCACCACACATCAGATCAGCCTAATGGGAGGGGATCAAGTTACACTTAGGCATATTTGGAAATTGTAGCCTCTTAATACACCCACTACATTTACTAATTGGCAACAAAATGTACAACTTGTTACACCAAAACTGGCTACTGATAAAAGGACAAAACTATGGCAAGTTTTTTTCTGTTATTATTATGAACGTCTGATCTAGTTGAGCAGAATGCTCTTTTATGTAGTTACTTCATTAAATGACATATTTAATGAGATTATGCCTGAAAAGGTTTTGGATTTTTTTATCATGTTCATTTTAAAATATATATTGTATAAAATGACTTCTTGTTTATATTTGTTTTGTTTTATTGTATTTATATGATATTTGTATTTTTATAATTGAATTTTTGCCATGAAAATAGCTTTGAATGCTGACATGGCATTAAATAAAATAATCTGAATCTGATGTAGTTGAGGAACCAACTACGTCAGAACAAAAAAAATAAAATACTACCACCACTTTTGAAACATCTCGCGGCACGAATGTACCAATACAAATAAATAAAAACATCTCCAGTTAACTCAGAGCATTCATTTTGTTCATTTGTTAAATAAGAGGCGATCTAGCGCTGAAATGTTTTTGTTTTTTTTATCAAGTGATCAAAGTGCTCGTTGCCGCAGCGATCAGTGGCGCAGATACCGCGTTCTGTTGTGGCTCGCGCGGTGCACGGTCTTCACTCGGACGCGCGCTTCAATCCGTTGGGAGACTTCCTACTCGTTCCGGTGAAGGAGAACTCATGTTGCCACTGCCAAGCTCCACTCTGCTGTTGTGTGCCAGTGCGCCACGCATGCAAGTGGGAAAAAGTCGCGCGAGTAATTTACGTCACGTGATCGGTTTTTTTGATCGGCGCTTTTGGGGTTCGGCGATCAATCTATTTTTAGCCAATATCGGCCGGAGCATCCCTAATTTATGCGCAACTTGATGCAATCTCAGCCAATCAGAAAAATTCAAATTTTGTATAAAATACAATTAGTGGATTTTGGACCAATAAGATTTCATTGTGGGTAGAACTACCTGGCTCAATCCTGCAAAGACTTTGTGGTTGCAGCTGGTTAGGAACAAAAAAATATGAATTCACATTTTCAATTCAATTTCCGCATTGTGTTGTGCGTGGTTAGGTGTATAGTGAGAGAAAATTCTCAATTTTCAATTCAGGAAATTCTCATACTTACAAAAAAATACAATTACAGACAGGTGTTCCAACGCTCTCACTTCTCTCTCATTATCTTCTCTCTTCATGTAATTTAGGGTTTCAATTAACTAAAACCAAAAGCATAAAACAACTTTTTTTTTTACTTGAAATAAAATAAATGTTAATTGAAATAAAAATATAAAAACTTAAACTTATTTTATTTTATTTCAGCTAGTTGCCAAAGCAACATTTCCATTTAGTTTAACTTGTACTGAAATCAAATCACTAAAAATGGGGTTGGAGGTCTATAATATTATAATAATATTAAAAACTTTAACCCTTAAACACAAACTGGACAAAATGATGGTGAGAATGATGAGAATTATAGGAAGCACACACAGAGAGAATGTAAAGCAATGAACGAGAGAAAAAGAGAGGCAAAAAATGTGCCACCTTGCCAGGAGGGGCCTTGATGATGTTGCCATGGAAACACTGAAATGGCTTCTGAGAAAGGATTGAATTAGAGAGAGAGAGAAGGAGAAGAGTGAAAAATGGTGCAGAGAGAATCCCTTCTATACATCTCAACAAGACATCAGAAATGCAGCAGAGACACACACACACACTAGGGGTGGCACGGTTCACAAAACCCACGGTTCGGTTCGTATCACGGTTTTAGGGTCACGGTTTTCGGTTCTGTACACAGCAAAAACTCCAGTGTTAAATTAACTCTCCTGGGAGTTTATATGGCTCCAGACTCAAGAGTGTAAAGTGTTAAAATATGAGTGTTAAATTAACACTCAAGAGTGTTAAAGTTAATGAGATAATTAAGTGATTACTTGAGTGATAATTGAGCATTATTGAAGACACCTGATGTTAACAAGCAGAATCACTGAAGGAGAAAATCACAAATTGTACGTCACCATTATATAGATCAGTGTTTGCTTTAGTTGGGTTCTTGACCCTTTTATTTTTTTTCTTGAGATTTTGTTTGTCTGTTGTTATTGAGTTATAGCAGCCAGATGAACAAAGACAAAAAGTGATTGGATGGTGTTGGTTATGTTTTGACATAATCATGTTGTGATTTGAAAATCTAAATTTACTGAGATAGTTTAACTTGTTAATTACAACTGCTCTGTGATTCTACAGCATAGAACTTTCAGTGCTTTTAATATGATAAAAAATATCTAAAAAACTTAAAAACATAATTTTATTTAGAAACACAGACATCAATAATCAGACTGTGAATCTCAACAATGGTGACAATAATAAAGCATGTTGCAGTGCATTCTGGCAGCCACCAATCACAACTCATTAATGGCTCCCATCATGCATTGCGGTATGAATAAATTATGATCTGAATTGTCTATATAATTTATTTTTCCTAATTGAATATTCTGCTCGTCACCATTGTTGAGATGCATAGATTGAATCTTGATGTGTGTGTGTGCCTATAAAGACTTTTTTATTTTTGAAAACAACTTTTAAGAAATCCTTTGTATTATATAGAAAATTCTAGATCTTTGACGTATAATCAATGATGTTGTAATTAACAACATGTATCTATGTCACAAGATTCTTAATAAGTTCAGTGATCAAGTTCATATGATGATTACATCATAACATAATCAACAACGTCAAATCACTTTTTTCCTTTGTTCATCTGGCTGTTACAACTAAATAACAAAAGACAAACAAATTCTAATGTTAAAAATATAAGGGTCAAAAGCCCAACTAAAGCACACACTGATCTCCATAATGGTGACGTACAATTTGTGATTTTCTCCTTCAGTGATTCTGCTTATTAACATCAGGTGTCTTCAATAATGCTCAATCATCCCTCAATTAATCACGTAATTATCTTATTAACTTTAACACTCTTGAGTGTTAATTTAACACTCATATTTTAACACTTTACACTCTTGAGTCTGGAGCCATATAAACTCCCAGGAGAGTTAATTTAACACTGGAGTTTTTGCTGTGTACGGTTCTTGTTGTTATTTTTTCTTTTAATCTTTAACACTCCAGAAATGTACTTCAGCATATGATATAGGCTATAGCTTAATTATCTACAATTCAGGATACAGTATTAAAAAAAAAATTATATCATGTAATCATGCACAAACTGAATTAGACTTGACTTTAAACACATTATTGAGACCATCTCTGAGGAAAGCTAGGTGACATTTTGATACAGCAAGAAAGACATTGATGAAATGCTTTTGTTTATTTGGCAAAAAAGGAGAATGTGTATTGCTATCTCTACAGGGACTTATATGCATTTTTAGCACACAAAGATTAAAATTAACTTGCATTTATCAAACTGTCAACTTCAGTGTAGCTCTTACAAAATGTTTATATTTTAATAGAAAAAGAGAGGAACTCTTAAAGCACTATCTTTTAAATAAGTCAAAATATGTTACACATAATTGCCTATAATGAGGCTAAAACAATAGCAAAGGCATAACCATAAAGTGAAACATAAGTTCAACCTCAACACAAACAGTATCAACAATGCTTCTATTCCCTGAGAGTGAGGATACATTTTTTTCACTTGAAATTAAAGTGCAGTATTTGGAAACACATGACTGCAGTTCTTATCTAAACTTGGTGTCACTGTATACATTTAAATATCATAGGTAACATGAAATCCAAAATGTTCCCACACACCGGACTTATACGACGCTGGCGCATCCTCCAACTCTGGTTAGCCTTCCTTATATCTCCCACTTGCCATTTCTATACGTGACGAGACCTGCAGCACTCCATACTCCACTTTTACTGTCTATAGGCTAGTTCGACTCAGTGTTGCCAGATTCGAAATGTCCAATTATCGTACCAGTAGTTCAAAATTATCGTATTTGGAAGAAAATGATCGTACACGACGTAACCATGCAGAATACAGCTATTTATCCCCACATGTAGGGTGGATTGTTTGGTTTTGTTGACGGGGGGGGGGGGGGGGGTGGGGGTGGGGGGGGGGGGGGGGGGGGTTGTAGTGTTGACGTGCGGGCCGGGCGACGCCGTGTGGTGCCTGTGTGTGTGTGTGTATACGTGCTTGCGTGCAGGCAGGCGAGCCTGCAAAATGATTCTGGGTCAGAGAGAGAAGCGGTAGGATGTGTGTTTGGACGAACGACTGAAAACTCTGAAATTATCGTACATTATGGGATTTTTTTCATTATTGATCGTACATCGTACAGAGGTCAAAAATATCGTACAAATACGATAATTATCGTACATCTGGCAACACTGGTTCGACTTGAACCGGCGCTGCAAAGACCGATAGGTTTATGACATCAAAGTACCGCGAGAGTGATTGAAAAGCATACGGAGCCGTTGCTCTCGCGGTACTTTGATGTTATTCATCGATCGGTCTGTGCAGCGCCGGTTCAAGTCGAACAAGCCTCATATGCATGTCCATTGTCATGTCCACACATCTCTTATTTCGCGCGAAAAGTAAACACACTGTCTGAGGTCACGGGCACGAGGTTACACTGCGTATGCGTCGAACCGTGCAACGCACACACGCACCGAACCGAGACAAGCGAACCGAACGGTTCGGATGTTTTTTTATGTACCGTGCCACCTCTAACACACACACGTCTGAATTTCCCCATCTCTCTCTGACAGCAGGAGGGGAGAGCAGCAGAATGAATTGTTGAGTTGCTGTAATGTGTGTGGTGGGGATGTAAAGCAGTAATATGAATATTAATATGAATATTAAGAGCAATGAGCATATGAGGTTCACCTCATTAACCAACGTTAAACCTTATTCACTATCATCTGATTAGGAGCAGTTATAGTACAGCAATAGGAGTCAGACTCTGTGAGTGTGTGTAGTCTCTGTTTGCATGATATTAAAGACATAACTACCCGCTTTTGTGGATGTATGTTGTTTTTGATGTGCATCAGTGTCATTTATTAAGTTTGTATGCGTGCACGATCATCTACTCTGTTTGAAAAACACAGCATTTATAATGAAATTAAAGGCCTATCTCTCCCTCTCTACAGGCATGTGTTTAAAAGTCAATGTAATGCTATCAAACACTCATCTCCCACTGTGAGCCAAGTGCCTGCAGACTGCTTGCAAAATATCACACACATTAGTCACAAACACTGACGTTCATTCGCTTAACAGGTTCCAATCAAATGCAATCCATCTGCAGCTACATTTATTTGATCCAAAAAATTGTGAAAATGTATTACTTTAACTGGTTTAATATACAGTACTGTGCAAAAGTCTTAGGCACTCTAGGCCAATTATTTATATATTTTGCTGTAGTGTTTCAGTAGGAAATATCAGTTTACATTTCCAAACATTCATTTTGCCATTAATTGTAATAATCCAGTGAAATTTTTGTATGCACAAGAAGTCTGACAATAACAGCCGGTATGATCCACACAGAGATCTGATCTCATCATCATCGAGTCCGTCTGTAATTACATCAAGAAACAGGAAAATAACTGAGACAAGATGCTGAAGAAACCGACCTGCAAAGCTACTTGAAAAACTATGTGCAAGTGTACCTGGGAAAAAGCTGTTTTAAACGCAATGGGTGCTCACACCAAATATTGATTTGATTTAGTTAAAGGTACAATATGTAGGATTTTTGCAGTAAAATATCCAAAAACCACTAGGCCAATGTTATATATTTTGTTTAGTTGATTACTTACAATATCTCAAATGTCTCAAACTATTTGTAAATCGTGAGAAAATTGCGATTTTAACCAAGGAAACGGGACGTGTGAGCAGGGGTGAGGAGTCGCCAGTTAATGGCGTCATATCCGCGTTACCCTCGGTTTCCGCCAGGTTTGCGCTCGTACTGCCATAGTAACCATGGCGACAAACGTTGACAACTGGGTTATGCCCGTTATGCCTAGCAGGACGCTCACGCTGTTGTTGTCTTGTTCAAACATTATGGACCATGGCAAGCAGACTTTGAGACAAAAAAAGGACTAAAACGAAGATCAGCATCTTTCGAGATGCCGAGAGCTCCACGTCCACGACTAACTTGGACTTGACAGAGACGCGAGTGTTGCATGTACTTTATTAGACAGGTGAGCAAATGTACATAAAACTACCAATGTTATTTAGTTCAACATGATGAAATGTTAGAATATGATCTGTATGTTATTCTAATGTTGATCTAGCTTAACGTACTTAGTCTCATACAGCGAACACACAACCTAACCAGTCCCTCCAGAAAAACGCGATTATGCGATCGCTGAATTCAATGCATAATCAGCCAAAGTCCGCATATTCATGCGGGGCCGCATTTTTTCAAATACGCCGCACTTTCGCCACATAATTTGCCTATTTCCGTGCAAAATATGCGGGGTTTGCATGATTTCATAATCCTCGCATTTTCGTTGCAAAAAAGTCACATATATCTTAGCAGAAAGTTGAAAAATGTTGCGTTTGCTTCACACAAGAGAAGCCATTTCCCCGTTTCCATGGGAACGTTATGAAGTGACGCAATTACGCGACGGGATAGCTCACAGCTGAAGTTATTGCAGAGGCCAGACAGACTCACGGAGGCGATTGACATCTCACAAATCGAACTCGTATAACTGTCTGTCACACGTTCTACCATCACATCGTTACTTAATAAACAAAATAAGATAAAAGAAGTAGCATCAAACAGAAATTACCCGCGCACATATAATATAACACTGCAGACAGTTCAACACGGAGCGCGCAGCTCTTAAAGGGGCCACACCTAATTTACACTCGTTACAGTCTGAAATAAAACAAGATGAGAAATTAAATATTCCCAGCACTTTCTATGATGTAATATGCTTGCTTATCAAAGGAAGTAATAAGAAATGACTCTTTGCATTAAGGTAGTAGCCTAGTGAGAACAGGGTGTTGGGGTAATCACTTTTTTTCTCTTTTTCATCAAACCGCATTTTTTGCAAGTTCCCGCAATTTTTGCAAGTTCCTGCAATTTCTGCAAGTTCCCGCAATTTCATTGCATAAAATTGCATAAATATCCCGCATATTCCATCGCATTTTTAAAGAAAACGGGCCGCGTAATCAAGGATTTTTGCCCGCAACAATCACAAAAAAACTCCGCGTTTTTCTGGAAGGACTGCCTAACTAACAACATTCAACACACTCAAATGCCGTTTAGTGTGATAGTGTAACTGTTAGAGCAAGTGAAACAGCGCTGCGTTACCTCAAGTTTAATTTGTCTAATAAACTGACCTGTGTGAGTATTAATTCAGCACTTGCGTGTAGTTCGGTAGAATGAAATGTCCTTATTCTTTTATATCCGCGGGACTTGTTGTGTGTGGCGCTGGTATACGTCTAGCAATCGCGCCCTGCTTCACACCACAGTCATGTTAAAAACATCAATAATTCACTCATCTATAAAAGATCCATCAGCTTGACGACAAGATCCATAATTCAGCTTAATGTGGAATATACGTCATCAATATACGCCTTTGTTATTGTAAGAGGTTAGCAACCCCTGGTGGCGAAAAATCCTGCATATTGTACCTTTAATAGAAATTAATCGATAAATCAAATCTATTTTTGACATTTCCGAATGTCTCTTAAGTCGATGCCTAAAAGTTTTCACAGTACTGTAGATTTGCATTTGTTTCTTCATGTAATCCCAGACGGACTCGATGATGGTGAGATCAGATCACACCAGCTGTTGTCAGACTCCTTGTACATACAAAAAATTCCCTGGGTTATTACAATGAATGGCAAAATTAATGTTTGGAAACATAAACTGATATTTCCTACTGACACACTACAGCAAAAATACAAATGGGGGGTGGGGGGTTCTTGGGGGAGCTGGTGGTGAGTACACTGAGAATACTAATGTGCCTAAGACTTTTGCACAGTAATACATTTCAAAACGCAAATTATTTATGTGAAGGAAAAGCTCTCATTATAATATGCTAATATGCTTATTTCACGCAGCCGTTATTTTGAAATCGAAAGCGAGGCTCCGGTGGGAAGGACCCCGGAAGTAAAGATAAACAACAATGCCTTGGACTACCAACCTGAAGCTGCTGCCGCGATTTACACTATTGGATGTTAATATCCAATATAGGATGTGTATATAGTTCGTTCCTGCTTCTTTTTTTACTTTCTGAATTATAATATATATAAAAAAATATTTTATTTATAAATTAATTTCACTGTATATAGTCTAAAGTATGAAAGACATGTATGTACAGTTTTAGAATAACTAATTTCTACATTAAACACAACAATACACTAGGCCTATCGCATTCGCGATCTCCTGTGATTAAAGGCGACACTTCCGGTTTTCTTCCCACCGGAGCCTCGCTTTCGATTTCAAAATTAACGGCTGCGTGAAATAAGAGTATTAGGTGATCAAGAAACATTACTATTATAATCATCTCACATAGCCTACATGTTTGCTCACTCAGTGTATTTGGGTTTTTACAATAGGGTAATTCTGTTGCAATAGCTTACAAACAGCACAAGGAAGCTTGATTTCAAAGTCTGAATTGAATTTACAAAAGACAAGTAAACAGTCACTAATAAAATATAAATAAACTATAATTACAAATGATAATGCAAATAAATACGGTACAACAGAATAAAGATAAATGTAATAAAAGGTGCTTTAAGATTTTTGGGAAGGTCTAACAGTAGAATTAAGGTAAGAAATACTACAGAATTTGAATAAAGTAAATTAATGTAAAATAACACTGGATAATAGTCTTTATTAGAAAATTTTAATTAAATACAGATTAATCCAATTAAAGTTACAAAGGTTATTCAGTCAAGAGCAGTTGATTTTATTGAACTTTTTCTTTTGTTGTTTAATAACAATTAACAGACTGCAGCAGGTTTATTAGGCTGCAGTCACTTTAAGAGCGAATGCACGCATCTATTGTTACACATGCGTTTTCTTTCTAACTGTAAACATTCACTTAAGACATACAAACATAACCGACTGTGTTTACGTGAATAAAATAACTCAATTTGGTACACGTGAACTTCAGAAGGAGTTAAATAATGTGCAATACCTGCAATCTCGTACTGAAATTCAGGCCCTGTAACAACAACACTATTCACCTGGAGCGAATGAAAAAAGTAAGCGAGAGAAGGCGGGTATATCAACTCGCTGTCGGAGAAAGGAGAAGAGAGCGAGAAAGCGCAGCTGCTATCAGTGTATCAATTGTGCGGGAAATTTGTATTGAAACGGTTTCAGATATTTCAGTATCGATAAAACTAACTATATTTTTGACAAGGGTGGTTTCACACTTGGTTCGATTGCCTGGTCCGAACCCGAGTTTGATTGCTTAAAAATGTCAAATTTTCCATGTTTGAGAGAGACGCTGACATGCAAACACAACTGTACAAACATCAACAATATCAGACGAGCAACACTATCTTTTACATTTGTGACCAAACACACAAAACTGACAAACATTGTCTAACATCAGACTCATTGCTGCTTCCTTTCTCTTCTCCCAGCAACATTTTTCAAGAGGAAATGATGTTTTAAATGCCAAATCAAGAGGAGCACAAACAGCAGATCGATCTGATGAGCAGACATGCGTTTGTGCTGCTCAGATTCCAGAGCCCCTGATCTCCCCTTACCACTGGCTTCCCTTCACCTCTTTAATGTTGGGATCAATGCTCTCTGGGAGCCATGCTGATCAACCCTCAACCAAAGCTACCCGAAAAAAAGAAAAAAAAAACCTTTAATGAAATACGATTACATTCTGCATTCTGTTCCCTTATCCTAAATATTCAGTGCCTCGGAACACAGAACAAGAGTGTCATTAGTGCAGACTGAGAAGAGGAAGTGTTGCCATGGTTTCCTTTCATGCCCCCGATTGTTGCTTGATCAAAAAAAGAGGAGAGAAGAGCAGAAGCCAAACACTTCGACAGACAAGATAGTTAGACAAAATGCACATTATTCCCTTCAAGGTCAATGACTTCAGACTAGTGTTATTTTAGTTTTATTTATATTTGACCTTCTATTATTGTTTTTATTAATATGTTTTCATTTTCATGTACTTTTGTCATTTTTATTAGTTTTGTTTTTAAATATGGTTAAATGTATTTTTATTTCAGTTTTTATTTATTTTCAGTTAAACTTAGTTATTTCAATAAGTTGACTAAAGGCGGGCATACACCAACATTTGGTTTCAATGTTACTATAGTTCCGGATAGAAAAAAAAAATTTAAAAAGATGAGTGTGCAAATGATTTGGTGAAAAGCAGAGAACAACACAGCCATTCCTTTCAACAAAAACAACAGAGTATTTGTGTGTGTGTCAGTGCATGCACACACTGTAGGGTTGCAGCCACCGCTAATGATATTCATAGATCTAGCCTATGTGACGTGGTTGTGTATGATTTAGCAATAGGGACTATACCCTATACACTGGTCAAAATCGGGCCAACTCCCCAATTTTTTTAAACATGATAAAATTGACACCCTCTGGAGTCTGGGGCATTTTTTTGGGGCCCTGGGGATGTTTTAACATGCACACAACAATTTTAAATTAATTTTAATTGTTTTTAATGTTAAATTATTTTTTTGATTTTTATTCAGTAATGATGTCAACCGAATACTTAGTCTCATAAGAAATGCAACATATATAGGCTACAAATGTTGGTAAAGAGCTCAAAATGCAGGGTCCAACATTTAAATGTACTCAAAACCAGGTATGCCCTAATTCAGACTGAGGATTCCTCTCACACAATGCTAGCCACGACCATACAAGCATCAACAATTTCCACAAGATTTCTCCTGAGAGAAAAATCGCTGGCAAGCTCGTACGACAGCAAAAAAATTTGCACTGTGTGCCTGGCTTAAGCAACATGTCTAATTGATTTAGTTTAAGTTATTATCTACTATTTATATTTTAATTAACAAACAAATACATTTTTTAATAGTTTTGGTTAATGATATTAATCTAGCTCCAGACAGATTAAATATCAATTAATCAAAAGCTCTGCTGTAATGTTAGATGAAAAAAGGGTCCCTAAAGCCCAAACTTTAGCATTAAATAAGAGTTCATTGTTAAACTGGGATGGGCTTGAGGGTTAGCAACGCTCTCTCTCTGTCTCTCTCCCATGAACTCTTCTCACTCCGTCACACACAATTAAATGTGCTGCATACAGCACAATCGTAACAAATCAGCTAGGACACCATGTGACCTAGCTGGAATCCCTGTACATGAACCCCTGGCTGGATAGGGCTTGGAGCAAAAGGGGTCACTCCCTGGAGCCAGTGCTGTGAGGACTGCTCTGATCTGTGACCTGATTTGTATCTGAAGTTCCAGTAGATTTATTAGGACATGGATGTGTCCCTTCATCTGTGTAAAGGGGGCAGGCTAACAGGAAAAATAAACTGGGGTGTCTGGAGAGAAGGCGGTGGGCTAACTGGAGAGTGAAAAATGGCTGTGGGCTGAATGGAGATGGATGAAACCTTCAGCCCAGAGAAGACCCAAAAGAATGATTACTTCAGTTTGATATTCAAACAAAAACTTAACGTCAGCATGAAATGAAAATTAATGCAATTTCATCTATTTTCTTTAAAAGAATGTTGTTGTGAACGATTCAGCCATGTACGTGTTTCTTTTCTTTTTTTCAACTTCCATTACATAGAGACTTTAAGGCCTGGTTTCACAGACAAGATTTAGATTAAGTCAGGATCAGGCCAACACAATGACATATTACAGCCATAAAGTACAGTGTTAACCCATCATCATCCCCTGCACCCCTTATTTTCATTGTAACAAAATCTTTCACAAACTCACGCCTTGCTTCTGTTGATTTTGTCGTTGCCTCAATGGTAACCTGGAGGGATTTGCCCGCTGTGGATTTAGCTTTGTTCTTGAGTTGAACTTTTGATTTCAAATGGTCGTTACATGTGTCTTTGTGGGTCCAGTCAACAGTATGTTGACAAAACTTACAAAACAGTTGACCAGACTCATAGTAGTCGTTGGGGTATTGTTCAGCCCGGTATTTAGCAGTCAATTGAAAGTTTCTTAATTTTTTCGCCACCGTTAGCTTATCAGGAGCCACTTGCTTCGACATTTTTCTTCCCTACCCGTGAACGTGAGGACGTATGGTAACAAGGCAACATGTTTAACAATGCCATTTGGCCACAGTTTAGGTAGAGACCTAAACATTATCTAAATCAACTAGTTGGTGGGTTGTCTAAATGACTAGTTGGTGGGTTGTCTAAATGACTAGTTGACTAGGTCCCAAACGAGCTACATAGTTAGACCGATTCAGGGTCATAGCACAAAACTTGTACAAAAATCAGCCCCCCCCCCCCCCACAAAAAAAAAACAAACAAAAAAACAACAACATGGAAAGATTTATGGAATAAGATGCAAAAAAAACAAACATTGTTCACAGCATGCAATTTCAATCGGAACCATCTTGAAATGCATTACTGAAGACAGCATATTTGTAACAAAATTTGTTATGCTGAGTTTTTAAAAAAAATATATAAATAGGCCAGGTGTTTTCGATAACCAACTTGGATGATGGACAACTAATCGACCATTCACTCGCTTTTCACTTTAGCTTTTGAAATTGTGATCACGCATACTCTGTGTATAGGGAGTACTGACTGCACATTTTACAATATAAGATATTTGTCAATGACAAGATTTTGCGCAAGTTCTCCGCCATCATCTTGTCAGTCATCTCTTCTTTCACTAGTCCCTTGATAGATGAAATCTATCTGAAATCCTGCTACGACTCTGCAGCCTGTGCTGTATGGAGTAGAGCAGACTCTTTGGGCCCTATCAAACACTCAGCGCAATGTGGCGCTAGGCGTGATGAAAGGGTTTTTTGCTAGTTTCAACGGTGAGATTCTGATTGGTTTATTTCAAGTTACACCCACAACACAGACACCCATCACTCATTAAGAGAATAGGGACAACCATTTTAGATCATGCGCCGGGAGTGCCGACCATTTTTCCTGTCGTTAAACTGGCAAAAGTGGACTTGCGCCTTGTGCTTTAGACTTAGACTAAAGACTAAGATCGTTAAAATAGGGCCCTTTTAGTGTATAACCTAATTGTAGCGTCCTTTGTCCAACTGAACTAAATGGTTTTTATTTCTATAAAAAAGCTAAACGACAGTGGGGGCGGTGCCGCGATGGGCAAGTAATGTAATCGTGTACGGTCGAATACTGTTTAACACTGACTACCACAGGAAGCCTACATCATGACCAGCAGTCTGAGATTGATGGCACTGTAAAGAAGTGGATTGATTCACAACATCAATGATGACCACCGTGACACCCATGTAAAGTAACTGCAACAACATAGCATCGATCATGCCCTACTGCTGTCTGAAATTGCTGAGTAAGCATGCTGGTAAAACAGACTGTGTGTATGTCTGTCTGTGTGTGTTTTTGGGTTTTCTCACAAAACCGGAAACAAATGATTTAAAGAAGTACTTAGGCCTACTCATGTTGACAACTGAAGTGAATAAAAGAGAGAAAATGAGACAGGCACTGGTTTAGTCCAGCTGTCTAATATCCTGATATGTAGTGTGACCTAGAAAGCCCTTTTCAATGGGCTCAAAAGACAGGCCATGCTTGCATTTTCTTTTTTTGGTGTAGGGTAACAAAAGGCAAAGGCAAACTAGCAGCAAACAGCACTTTTACATAGGCATTGCACACAAACACATTTGCACACAAAAACACAAAGCAGAGAGGTGGCCTTTTGTACAAATACAGACATACAGTTCAGCTAAACAGAAACTTGAGTCGAGACTTGACTTGGACGTTAAAGACTTGTGAACATGTTCATTCAGTACATTTACCGAATTGACATCAATGCTAAAGTTCAAGTAAACAGATCCATTCCGGCTCATGACACAGTCACAATCAAGGGGGGCGTTTCAAAGTTGGTGAGGACGCTAGGCAGTGGACACACATCATTTACTTTGGCTAACATGATCAAACTGACACCCTCTGGAGTCTGGGGCAGTGTTGGGGCCCTGGAGATGTTTTCACATGTACATAACAGTTTTTTTTAAAAAAATAATAATGTTGAGATTATTTTTTATTCAGAAATGATATCAACCAAATATTCTCAAAATATACATAAGAAATGCAACATATATAGGCAACAGATGTTGGTAAAGAGCTCAAAGTGCAGGGTCCAACATTTACTCAAAACCAGGTAGGCCCTAATTGAGACTGAGTCTGAAAACTGAGAGAATAATTACGTTATATGAAAAGATGGACAGACATTTGGTGGACAGAAAACAACAAAGAAAAATTAAAGATAACCCATTATTTTTTGTGTTTACAATTATCATAGTTTTGTTTTTGTAGATTAATGCAAGAAATATCACTCTCACACACACTCACAACGTTACACACGCATATATATTCAGAAGACAAGCAAGCCCTTAGGCAAACTAGATCGACCTATTATAAATTAAACAAAACTATGGATGTATAACGTCGCAGTTGCTAATAAAGTTACCAGTCTCAATTGACAACATATTATTTTATTTGTTAGTAGGCTACCACATGATTTCTCCCCAAAGCAAATGATAATAAAATGCCCACTCCATGTTACGAATATTTTCACGGTATCACATTAATCCTCGTTACAGCAATAACACACATAACAAAACACCCCACAGCATTTTTACGTGATCAAAACAGAGCACTTGCGCGCGATGTTAGCGTTAGCAGCTCAGCTTTGTCCAAGCCCATGAGAGATGCAAAACCGATTAAAAGACCGTTTACCTGTGTATATCAAGCACTGGCGCGGCGTCTCTCTGATTTCGGTCCGTATGTTTCTCTCCCACTGTATTGTTACATCGCATGCGTCGCTCAACGTCTATTATCTGCAACGGCTAATATGAATAACGGTACGCGAGACAGGTTCAGTTGTTTGTAAATCTCTGAACGATGCGCCCAGCGTGCGCGTTTCCTTGACAGCGTCGAGTCTTCTGCTAGAGCAAGATAAACGCTGCCCTACGCGCATGCGCAGACTCTAGCCTTGACCACCTCCCACCAAAATAAGGACCGACTGGAGCAGCAGAGGAAGAAAATAATTAGCACTTTACCTCAGAAATCTTTACAAAATAACAGTGAGGGCGGTCCAATAAGACTACATTGCGTAGTTCCGTTATGTACTGTCGTCTGATAAATGCCAGTTACGGTTGAACCCATTATAAGCATAAACAGACAAATTAATGGGCTTTTCTAAACAGAATTGTCCCCACTGCGCGGATGTTAGGAATATATTGTTCTAAATTACTGTGTAAATTCAAATTGTGAAAATTTGAGCTCAGAGTAGGCCTATGCATAATTTGTTTCTTATTCCGTACATTTGTATTTCTATCAGTAGATGGCAGCACCGTTAGTATCTCTCTCTCTCTCTCTCTCTCTCTCTCTCTCTCTCTCTCTCTCTCTCTCTCTCTCTCTCTCTATATATATATATATATATATATGTGTGTGTTCATAAATATATATGAATACACAAACATACATATAAATATATATGTTCTTAAAATACAAGTATTGCCTTGTTAAATTTATATATATATATACAAATTTTCTGTTACAGAAATTGTACGTCTATTGATAATTTATTTATATATATATATATATTTACATGTATATATATATATATATATATATATATATATATATATATATATATATTCAAAAGGCGTACATTTTCTGTAAAATATTTTAGAAGTATATAATATTTATAAATTAATATAAACATATAACAAGGTAATACTTGTATTTAAGCACAATTTTGATTAACTTTACATCATCGTGTGGCTTTTAATTTTAAACCTGTGTTATTGTCAGCAGGTTACACCAAACTCATGTTAAGAGTTTGTAAAATAGGTATTAACATTATACAATTTACTGACATTAGTTCCATGCTAGTTACTTAAACTGTATTTAAAAGATTAATTGTTTTTTTTAGTCTGAGGTAACATATCTAAACAGATGACTTATACGTAATTTCCGCAAAACTATTTTAAATATGTAATTGTGTTTAAAATGTAAAGATTTCCCGGCCGCTGATGCATCTGGCGCTGTCCATGGTCCTGGAATCATTTTGATTCCATTGTAGGTAGATGTACCCAAACTCTTAAAGATATGTTTAAATCTACAAAACTTTACAAACACAATGACCACCACAGTGAGGTGAATGATAATAGTGTTTTTTTTTATTAAATAAATAGCAGCTTCACCAAATGATAACATTGTGAGGATGATGGGAGTTTTATAACAAAAAAGAGAGGATCTGGTAAAACATTTACAGGCTATGGTATAAACATTGGAGTTTGAACAAGGGCAGGTGATACAGGAGAAATTCTAAGGTTCTACACAGGAAAACAGCAAAAATGTACAGCTTTATACATTATATATCCATAGACATCCTCAAATGAGTATTTTTGGTCTTACTGACCAACATCTGCTGCCATGGAGAGTTCGTCCATAAAAAAAGTAAATTGTTTTAGTACTCTTGTCTGTTGTGCAATGTTGCTGCTTCTCTCATTCTGTCATGACCACTTGATGAGGCAGCACAAAACTAACCTTACATTCACAGGAAAGCGTGTTCCCCAGAGCTAGAGGCAAATCACTTTAATATTCACTTTAACATTTTACATTCCCTCTTGGCTCTCAACGAAGGCGGTCGCATTTTCTCTCCCTCTCCCTCCCCTTACCTCTCCTGCTTTGCTTCTCTCGTCACGTCTAATGTCTTGTAATTTGAGAGACTCTCGCTACACTGCTCTCCAAAACCAAGAAATTATGGATTTGATCAACTGGTCTCTCAACGCAATTGACACCATCTTCTCGACGAGAAGCCTGGGTTCGGGGGAACCTGACTGCCCTGCCGGAACGTTCGCAGCTGGCTACACGATGGACGCGTGGGAGAGGTGGCGGGTCGTGTGTCTGAACACAATCTTATCTGTTTCGGCACCCCACTACCAGCACTGGTCTTGGCCAAGGCCGCTGCTGGAACAACAACTCTCCCGGAAGAGCACTGCAGTGAGCCGCTATTGCGTTCCTTCCCCGACTCCACAGACACCTGGTGATTGTTGACTCTACCTGGGACATGATCAAGGTTGTCTCCATGGCAACTTGCTGTGTATCGCTATGACAATCCTGTGGACTGAGGCTCCTAGATTATGGTGCTGGCTTAGCGACTCTCTCCAGGCCTACACACACATGAACTTACATATACACAGATATGCACCTGCCCCACACCCCATCCCACGCCTTCGCCGCTTCGTACCCCCAGTCTGACAGGCGGGTCTGTGACCAGCGCCATAATGGCTGCAGGACAAGATGATGCTTGCCTGGGCTGGACTATCTCCATCCCCCACTCCCAACCGTGTTGCAATGTCTTGTTTGTAGAGTGTACTGTTTATGTGCTAATGTTGCTGAGGTGTTTTTTCCTGTTCCCAGACTGTTCTCCTTACAGGAGCATAGTCTGGGGGTCGCCTTTTTTTCTCCTCACCTCTCCTCATGTCATGCTGTATTTTTCTCAAGTTGGCGCTGATTATAGCAGCCTCGGTAACACCTTATTACCAAAGCAAATTCTTTGTATGTGCACAACACTACTTGCCAATAAAATTGATTCTGATTCTGATTCTGATAATATCTGCTGAAAAAAATCCTTGAGAAGCAGTTTGGACTGGACTAAAGCTCAAACTACATTACATTTTAGCATTAAAGATGTAAATTGAAATTCTTGATCAAAGTTTAGTTAAGTATAGGCATCTTTGCACAACTGATTCAAGGCTGCTCAGTGCCTGCTCAAAATTCTGTGTAAAGACGTAATGCTGCATAAAAGCCAGACTAAATTTTGCCTGCTCTTACCCACCTTAGCCCCTACTATAACTGTATACTATTAAAATTGCGGTGTAAATAGATTTATTCCCCCTCTGAGCAGCATTAAACAGTTTGTGTAAAGACATCTAACCACCACTTCAAAAGCACTTCTGTGCCACCTTTACAGTGTAAATTTGGCATACGACTTTCACCCCATTGTTCTGTTAGGTCTGGTTTGCTATAGGTCACTGTGAGAAGTGGTTTGCAGTCATTTCCTCTGTATTGTTAGGCCAGGAAAGAAGACGTGACCCCCAACTGTATAATCGTTTTACTGCCACTCAAAGAATTCAGCAAATCGTTACTGGAGGTGTTTACCCAAGTTACACAAACAATGATCTGACTTGCAAATGTATTTAGATAGCATAGCTTCATCCATATTGTAATGCAACTAGCTTGGATGACACAGCAACTCTTTTTTGGAATCACAATAGGTCTTTTTGTAATTATTCAACTGACCACATGAGGATGCTATGACTCTATCTTACACAAACTCCTGTCTCATAATGTCAAATTCTGCTTTAGTAAGAGACCGGGTGCTCATGCAGTACTTAATGGCATTCAAACATCTGAACCTGTTAACACACACACGCGCACACGCACACGCACACGCACACGCACACGCACACGCACACGCACATTACATTCCATCTCCCTTTTCCGACCTTAGTCAGATTATTGTTTCTGTAGTTAACTCAGCATACATTCTATGCTCTGATACAGTCGATGAGAGTTACAAGTTCTTATAAGTGTGACATCTCAATATCTAAGCATCACTTGGAGCTCTGTCACACCTGTCCTATTTTCCAAGTCAAACTAAAAGATATTTTTCAGACACTGCTGGTGTGTTCTGTGTGATTGTGACCGCTGCTGATGGAGAGCTCTGATATTCCCAGTTTCATCTCTAGTCCGGGGTCAGTGTCCATGTCATGGGGCTCCAGATTTCGGATTCCGTTCCCGTCCCCATTGCGGCAGTTACTGTTCCGGTCAATCGAAACTTTTTCGCAGATCAGGATAGGCGTGACAGCATGAGATGGACAAGGAACGTGTATAGAGATGGGTTTAAGCCCCACCTGTCTGTACTGGCAGTGCAAGTAGCTTGAAAATGCCCTTCGGTAGGTCTTGTTAAACAAAGTGTACACTAAAGGGTTGACACCTGATGAGATGTAACCCACCCAAACGAACACATTGAGCAGTTCCGTGAGCAGAGGCTCGTTACAGGCTCCACGGCAGAGGACATACAGAACGTTAGTGATGAAAAAGGGACACCACATGAAAAGGAAGAGGAAGAACACTACACCCAACACTTTGGATGCTCGCCGCTCGTTCTTGATGGCCTGCATCATGCCTCGCCGCCCGCGGGCTCCACCCGGGTCCCGTCCAGCGGGCGAATTCATTTGAGACGGCGCTTCTGAACTTGGGATTATTGAGATGGTGTCCAGGGGCATGGTCAGACTGAGCGCGTTTCCATCGCTGTTGTTGATCCGTAGACAGTTCAGACTGCTGCGACGTGACGGAGCCGACGACGGCTCCAACTGGGAAGTGGGTGGAGCTGGAGGCTGCAATGGCTGTTGAGAAGAGGCTTTGCCCTCATAGAGGAAGACTGTGGCCTGACGCTGAAGTGCTTGGACAGTGAGACAATACGTGACCACCATGATGACCAGAGGAATGAAGAAAGCAACAAAAGAGCCAACCAGTATGAAGCGTTCCTCGTTCAGAGCACAGTTGTCGTTTATAAGGACCTTATCTCTGTTACGCAGTCCGATCACTGGGATAGGCATTGAGATACCTGGAGTTGGGGAAAAGTAAGAGAGAATATTAAACAAATATACGTAAACAAACACCAAAGAAACAGTCTGACTAACAAAGTCTGAGACAGATGCTGGAGACAAGAGACCAACAAATCTTCTCTCTTATCCGACTAGATCAGTATTGCTGATGGTTGACAGAGAGAACATTTTATTTAATTAGAGCAGATGAATGAGACTGTCAAGGCAGATAGAAACCTTAATGCTGTTTTGGATCCAGATAAGAATCAAATAAACATTGGGCTCACGTTCAAACAAGAGAGAGTTTAGATGTGTGAACTCTCTGTCATCTGCACTGTCATTACTAAGTCTTATAAGACAAGAACCTTCTATGGAGAAAAGAGATGAACAGGAGACAAAGAGAAACATAAAAGGAGGATAGAAAGAACATTGTTGCTATTGTTGCTAAAACTATTAAAAAAATTTTTTTTTGTTAGCTGGAAAAAAACTGATATAAAAAATATAAATATCTAATGAAAAACATAAAAGAAATGCCTTGGCAACTAGTTGAATAAATAAAAATAACTTTATATCAATAAAAGATCATTAGAAATTTTAATAAAAACCATAATAGTATAGAAAAAAAAAAACTAAAATACCTACGCCACACTCAGAGATGGAAACAATAGAGGAATGGAAAGCCTATATGGGTGAGAGAAAAAGAGACACTATGTCCAAGAGAATGTTTAGGCTTGCATTAATTTCAAGGAAAAACAGGGAAAGAAGAGTTTATTTTTCTAGAAATGAGTCCACTAAAATCATTAAACCTTCAAACACCAGTTGTATGGATCAGATAAGTCATGGTCACACTAAATTTGAGTCACAAGACTCTAGAGGGCGCTAATGCAGAAGCATGCCAATCCTTTAGCATTCCACACACAATGACAGGCTGTGGTTTACTTTAATGAACCGTAGGTGGTGATCTTCACTACAAGTATGTGATTACCAAACCACAAACATTCAATTAATCTAAGCTACTCTGAATTTAGAGGAAATGCTCTGGTGATGGAGAAAATCACCACAATCACCAAACCCTTGCTTGTTTATACAATGTCATTTCAAATCATTTTCATTGTTGCGATCTGAGGGGCCTTTTAGACCCAGCTGGAGCCTTGAAAAAAACATAATCTGGCATTCTGAGGAGTCCTGTTAGATATGAACACATTCCAGTAATAGGTTCAAGAGGATTGCAGTGGACTGGCATTGACTTCAGTAGGTACAAATGGTACAACTGTTCAGTCTAAAGACCTCTACTGTCATTGGAAAATAATGTTGTGTTTGTCCTTTCTTTTCTTCTGCTGGATTTTCAGGCTGCTGCTCTGCTGGTTATCTGGGATTGCCGCACCATTCCAGGCATCTACATGCTTGTTTTTGTAAGAAATAATCAATGATAAGATCAATGTTTTTCTGACCTATTGAAATAGTCCAAACTGCAGCGATCTTCAGCATGGCCTTGGTGCGGGAGTTGAAGCGACTGTGCTCAATCGGATTGCGTATGGCCACGTAGCGGTCGAGGGAAATGGCACACAGGTGCATGATGGAAGCAGTGGAGAAAAGCACGTCCAGATATATCCAAATAGGACAGAGAGCACTGGGCAATGGCCAGGCATAATCTGGAAAGATACAGAGAGAGAGAGAGAGAGAGAGAGAGAGAAAGAGAGAGAGAGAGAGAGAGAGAGAGAGAGAGAGAGAGAGAGAGAAAGAGAGAGAGAGATTGCTTTGAAAACATCTTTAATAAAACACATGAAGAAAAAGAAAGAAAGAAAGAAAGAAAGAAAGGATAGCTAAGAGAGACAGAAGGCAAAGTGGTCCTGCATGGCAGATCACATTATAAAAGTCCAGACAACTGACTTTAGACCAAGAGCTAAAAAAGACTGTTATGTCAGCAAGCTTAAAATAACCAACGTTAAGAAACAGTCAGGTTATGTAAAAAGAAAGTCATTTAGAGTTGTGTAGGTTCAAGGATGAGAGAGAGAGAGAGAGAGAGAGAGAGAGAGAGAGAGAGAGAGAGAGAGAGAGAGCGAGAGAGAGATACACACACACAGTCACACTGGGTCTTCAGAGATAATACCAGAATTATAAAACAGCCCCGGTTCTTATTTGTCTAATTTGTTAGTTTGTTTTCCAGCTGGCTACAATGCTCAAAATAGTGTGATGTGAAACACCTGCATTATTTGCGTAAAACAATGATTTCATTTGATAAAATGTGTCCTTAATGTGACTTAATAAAACTAGATTTTTAGAGTGGTTTTGTCTGTCACCGCCAAGATGTTATGATGTTGTGGGTGGCTGCCAGTGAACTGCTATGCAGTTGCTAGGATGTTTTGGGTTGTTACCAGGACATTTGCCCATGTGTTTCTAAGTGCTAGATGGTAACCTACTGGCTCAGATCGAAAGAACCCATCCACAAACCTCATAATTTGAGTTAGCATTCATGTCTATTTAGGGCAAGCTGCACGTCGACTATTGTGATAGTGATGTTAGCTTTAGCAAGCAAAAAAAAAAAAAAAAAAAAAATGTATGAAGAGTTTCTGACCAACATTTAAGTTATTGTTAAATTTTAGTTCCATGTGAGACTGGTCTCGAGACCATTTTTTGAAGGTCTTGGTCTTGTCTCAGTTTCAGACTAAGAAGACTCATTGTCTAAGAAGACTCTAAGGGCCCTATTTTAACGATCTGAAATGCAAGTATCAAATGCAAAATGCAAGTAACTTTGTGGGCGGATCTCGGGCGCTGTTGCTATTATACCGGTGGGATAAATTACTCTTGTGCCCGAAGCAAATCTAAAATGGGTTGGTCTGAAGTAGCTACATTACTCATAGGTGTGGTTTGGGCGTAACGTGAAATAAACCGTCATAAAAGCGTCATCTCACATTCCCTTTAAAAGCAGGCGCGCTTGTTCCATGGCGGATTGCTATTATGATGGCAGATTTTCCAGGTGCACGCCAGGAGCGGTTCACAGCCGAGGAGACCGACGTTCTCGTCAGGGCCGTATAAGACAGAGAAGTGACATTGTATGGGGATGGGAGAAACCCACCCAAATTAGCTTCACTTAAACAGGTGTATAATAATTTGGGTAAATGTGTAAGCTAGATTTATGCCTATTTTTTCACATCTTCATGGACATCACAATGATTTCCCTCGTGTGGTAATATTTTTCCTTGTAATTATGTATGGTTTGCAAAAATGGGAACTGCTGCGTCTGTGTAAATGAGAGAAGCAAAGTGTATGCGCGTTGTGCACACGCTACATTATGGCCAAGCATGCGCCCTTAAAATAGCATCTGAATAACGCGCCACTGACTTTAGACTAGGTTTTTCCTGGTCTGTGGCGGAATTGTTTTCTGAAACTGCAAAATAGCACAAGGGAACGTTTGCGCCGGAACACTCCTCCTCTTTTCGCTGAACCCCCCCTGGGAGTTCATTCCCTAATTTACCGACGTGCGTCTGTGGAGGGAAAAGTCCGCTGTGCATCGGGTGAAAAATAGGAATGATACATGCGTCGGTGTACAAAGTCAATTGGGCTGGGTGCAAGATATGGCCCCAAATTGTGAAAACACTAAATGTATTTGTTGACATTCATGTGATTGGATGTACTAATTTCTAATTTGATTTAAATTTTTTTACTGTTGTGCCAGGTCAGAAATTAACAGGGTGAAAAATGTCACCAAATTCATACAAATGCCCACAAAATTCAAGATATGATTGAAGTGTTTTTTAATAAGAGCAAGAGATCTGTTTGAAGTGCGACTGCAAATGTGATATTGATTTATATAAAAAATAGATTTTAAAAACATCCTTGCACTGCCACTCTGCAATGCAAAGATGAATTTTGTTCATTCTTGCCCAGCTTAGGTCTTGACTTTGTTTCAGTTTAGTTGGTCTTGACTACAACCTGTCATACAAAATTTCAAGCTTCAATTGATACGCTTTTAGGTGACAGAAGTGGCTAAATGAAAACATTCCTCAGAAAGGACACGCTGTAATGCAGGGTCAGATACTCTTACAGCAAGGTCTACAGGTCTGGAGGGGCATGTCTGAGGGTTCGGAAGACATTAGCGCCACACGAGGTGTGAGTCATTGTCAATTTAAAATTTTATTGAAGCCCAGGGAAAGAGCAGGCACTCCAATCAGGGGCTGAATGAGACTGGTCCGAATCCAGACAGCATTTTAGATCTCAGAACACCTGGACTGGAGATGAGGGAAACGTCTGATGCCAAGTTAGCAAAAATTAATGATAATAGAGTTCTCTGCCAGCGTGGGACCAGCAAGTGTTCTGACACAGATGGCAAGTGAGGGGTTTTCTCTCCTTGTTTATTTGTCCATATCGTTTGTTTTTCCCATTCAAGTTCTGCTGTGCACAGCACATGCAATTACACCGGTCCTAAATGAGAGGAAATCTGTGAGGTTACAGATTACAGGGTTAAATAAGGGGCAAGAGAAAAAGACAAAGTGGGATGAAGAGGAGAGGCAGAAATTAAAAGACAGCCAGGGCCCTATCTTGCACCCGGCGCAAATGACTTTGTACACTGACGCATGTATCATTCCTATTTTGCACCCGCGCAAAGCGGGCTTTTCCCTCCACAGACGCACGTCGGTAAACTAGGAAATGAACTTGCGCTCCCTGGGCGGGTCGGCGCAAAAAGGAGGCGTGTTTCGGCGCAAACATTCCCGAGTGCTATTTTGCACTTCCAGAAAACAATTGCGCCACTGACCAAAGAAAACCTGGTCTAAAGTCAGTGGCGCGTTGCGCGTTGTTCATAATGCTATTTTAAGCGCGCATGCTTGGCCATAATGTAGCGGGTGCACAACGCGCATACACTTTGATTCTCTCATCAACACAGATGCAGCAGTTTTTATTTTTGCAAATCATACATTATAACAAGGAAAAATATTACCACACGAGGGAAATCATTGTGGTGTCCATGAAGATGTGAAAAAATAGGCATAAATCTATTACACATTTACCCAAAAATTTCAGGCAAATTGTAGTAATGACGGATCAGACCTGTTTGCCCAATAGTGGCAAGACACATATGTAATATAAGGACATCTGACAAATTAGTTTGTCCGTCAAGAACCAGGAAAAAAAAATCTGAAGACTGCGAAATCACCTTTACCATAATGTAAGTACATTAAAAACCTTACTCTTTAACTTAACAGTTAAGTTGAGCTTTCTCATAATTTTGTTCTATTGATTTTGGTGGGGTAGTCCCATCCCCAATGTCAATTCTCTTTCTTTTACGGCCCTGACTAGAACATCGGTCTCCTCCTGGCGCGCGCCTGGTAAATGCGCCATAATAATAACAATCCGCCATGCAACATGCGCACCTGCTCTTAAAGGGTATGTTGGATGACGCTCTGATTGGTTTATTTCACGTTACGCCCAAACCACACCTATGAATAATGAAGCTACTTCAGACCAACCCCTTTTAGATTTGCACCAGGCTCAAGAGGCATTTATCCCGCCGGGAAAATAGCAACAGCGCCGGGATCCGTCCACAAAGTTACTTGCGCTTTGCGCTTTGACACTTGCGTTTCAGATCGTTAAAATAGGGCCCTCAGTGTTGTGGAGTAACTAAAAGTAGTGATCACAATACATCACTGATTTAACACTGTTTTGTCAAAAACTGGAGGGGGGAGGGTAAACATAATTAAGAGGGCACGGGGGCAACATTTCCTCACATGTTAACATGCAACTTCATCTGCATGTTGATGACAGAAAGCACACAATTTAACTATCTTTCATCCCTTGATTGGTCCAGCTGCATACAGCCCTTTGCATCTTGCTTTGATTCAGTGGAATAACTGATAACGCAGCCCTGATTTACATGTTTAGTAGATTAATTTCTCTCTTAGACAGACAGAGACGGAGTGTTGGAACACTTCAGAGACATGAAAAATCAACTGTTGCTTTCTGTACATCACTGATATAACTGAAAGTTAATGAACTCCTTAGGCTCTATCAACAATTTTCAGACATCCATGATGTACAACTTTGCACACTTTTTAAACACACATTTTCTCTCAGTGATAAATGTGGACTCTCTAATAATAAGTCTAATACTTATCTAATAATGCTCCTGTAGCTCAGAAAGTAGTGTTAGCGACATCAGGATTAATAGTTTGAATTCAAGGGAACATGCATGCGTGCAAATATATATAGTTTGAATGCACTTGATTTTGCGGTCAAATGCATTAATGTAGATGTTTAATATCCCATATTTTAACATCCAAAATAATATAATTCAGCAAACTGCACAATTAAACCACTGTTAAGAAAATTTGGATAAAAAAAACACACTCTAATGGCTGTTTTTAACTAATTTACATTTAGACAAATTGGTGGTGAATTTGTATGAATTATTATTATTATCTAATTCACCCCAATGAGGGTTAGATTTAGCGGTGCAGTTAGGGATGGACCTTTTGCACTAAAAATCATAAAAAATAAAAAAATGCCACCAATTCACCAAAACGTAAAATAATTACATTTTCTCTTGAGATCGGGTTGGATAGGAATATATACAGTGCCTTGCGAAAGAATTCAAACCCCTTAATTTTTGGTAAAAAAAATGTTTATGTTGCTGCCTTATGTTAAAGGGATAGTTCACCCAAAAATGAAAATTAGCCCATGATTTACTCACCCTCAAGTCATCCCAGGTGTATATGACATTCTTCTTTCAGACAAATACAAATACAAACGGAGTTATATTAAAAAATGTCCTGGCTCTTTCAAGCTTTATAATGGCAGGGAATGGCTGTATATTTTTTGAAGTCCATCAAAGTGCATCCATCCATAATAAAAGTGCTCCACGGGGCTCTGGGGGGTTAATAAAGGCCTTCTGAAGCGAAATGATGCATTAGTGTAAGAAAAATATCCATATTTAAAACTTTATCAACTAAAATAACTAGCTTCCGGCATACGGCCGTATGCATCGATTTAAGGCGAAAGAGTAACCCTTGACCTTGACGCACAACGTTATAACGAACATGGAAGCGCAGAGGATAGAGCAAAACAAAACACCAGTCACAAATTAGAAGTCTAAAACAAAATTTGAACAAAAAAAAAATTGTCAGAGGAGCTTGAGTTTGTTGCCCAGCCCTGTTTGTTTGAACAGCAAGAGGCGTCAAAGTTTACGCTACTCCTACAGCCTACGTCATACATAGTCAAGTGTTATTCTTTTGGTTGACTTGTGTAGGCCATGGCAGTGCACAAACTAAATATAATGCTTTCAAACGCTTGAGTGAGTGCTCACTGCTGTGCCTGCCCTTGTAATTAGCACAACAAAAGCAAATATCCCGCAAAAGGGAGAAATCGAAACTACACTGTTGGACAGCGCTACACTTAAGTGCAATAAAAAACAACTGCAACACTCATCAGGCACGGCTGTTATTCAAAATAGGAATGCGTGTAATTAAAATACAGATTATTGTGAATGTAAAAATAAAAAAAAAGCAAAGAATCGAAAATAGCCCTACCTAGTAGAAAATAGTAAACTAAGCAAGAACAAAACTGGGTATTAAAGGGATAGTTCACCCAAAAATGAACTCACCATCATGTTGTTCCAACTCGGTAAGACCTTCGTTCATCTTCGGAACACGAATTAAGATATTTTTGATGAAATCTGAGAGCTGGATCACTCCATAATCCTCCATAGGCTTCTTCCGGGATTGAAACTTGCCAGCCCCGAAAAGTCATTAAAGACATCGTTAAAATAGTCCAAGTGACTACAGTGGCTCAATCTTAAGTTTATCAAGCGACGAGAATACTTTTTGTGAGCAAAAACAAACAAAAATAATGACTTTATTTCAACTATTAATTTCCTTCTCTGTTGGCCTCTAGTCAGTTAACTTAGTATGATTGCGTAGAGCTACGTCACACGTAGGCTCACTATTGGCCGACGCTGGTCATGTGTGTGATGCGTGTGACGTACAACAACAGAAGCTTACGCCATTATACTAGTGAACTGACTCAAGGCCCACAGAGAAGGAAATGAATAGTTGAAATAAAGTCGTTATTTTTGTTTGCTTTTGCGCACAAAAAGTATTCTCGTCGCTTGATAAACTTAAGATTGAGCCACTGTAGTCACTTGCATACGCGTAATTCTATGGGGGGACAGGGGGACACGTCCCCCCCAATATTCAAAGAAGGACAATTTGTCCCCCCCCCAATATTCGATCATACTGTATGATTATGCGGGCAATATCGATGTGATTGCAAATACGTCTTTCTTTGCAGCTCCGAAAATATAAAATCCCGGCCGGTCCATATCACAAATCCATTCGACTTGCCTTACACTATACATTAACAAAATCTATTTCATCTGAAATCCATGTCATCATGTTTTCCCTATACCTTTAGTAGCTCGTGCACCGTCAGTGAGTTAGGAAAAACCTAACAGAAGAGGAGTTAGGAGCGCGAAATCTGACAGACATTTGGCACATATCTATGAATGGTAAATATCCTGTATTTGGCTGACATAATCCCTTAGATAACGACCAGGTGAATTTCACTAGAATTTCTAATTGTAGAATTTGTGAATTTCGACTGTAACACAATACAGCTTGTATGAATGGGAGGGACTATTGACAAGCTAGCCGACAGCTAGCTAACAACGGTACATAACTGTTTTACTATCATTGCTCAATGCTTGATATTAGAATGTTGTTATCCTGTAACAGTAATTTAATCAAAATGTTTATAGCCACTATATGTTTATAGAAGAATATAAGAGAGAGATCACTGGCCGCTTTGTTGTCAATTCAGGCTTATAATTGATGCCGATGCTGTAATCATTAAGGTCCACTGGATGACGCACGAATAATTCGCGCGATGGTTTTATTTTTTGATCAGCTGTTTGTGTAATGAGTGCTTCCACACCGAACGCGAATGTGCTGCGGCGAAAAAACGACTTTTATTTTTTTCGCTTCGATGTCGATTTTTTTTTTACTTTTGAGGCGACAGAAAAGGCTTCAGCCAATCACATACAAGGAAACAAAGGCGAAGCTGTTGACGCTTTGGCCGCTCTGACGTAGCAGCATGATGTGCGAGAGAAGAGAAGTGTCACAAAATTAAATGTAAACTAAAAACAAGCAATAGGCTACATTGAAACTAGAAACCTTTTATAATGACAGCATTTTTATATGGCCTATTCCGCATCTCAACGCACGCATACCCTGTCATTTAAGACATGACGTTGTATGCTAGGGACCAGTTACAAAAGAACGAGGCATGGGATAAAATATCTGGGATAGTTGGTGTCTCCGGTGAGTTGATGAAGTGCGTGCTGATGATTTATAATATTTTTGACTATGAGGGAAATAATTGATTTTGAATATTTTCAACATTCATGGTTGTGTGTTTCATATTGTTTTTGCATGCATGTATAGGCCACACACCAGAGCATGTGAGTAAAGTGGAGCAGGGTGACGCTTAAATATAAGTTAAAAAACTTAAACATACGTTTCATATATGTTTAAATAATATAATGTTATTTTTTTAAATTTCATCTATATTGATTAGCTATATGAAAAGGGAACCGCATGAGATGAGTAAGATAGGATCATAAGATGCCCAATAGCCTATATCGAAAACATTTGGAATGGGTCAGACATAATTTTGGCCACTTATTAAGGTTTGTTTTGTAGAAAGCCATTCTTTAAAGTGAATTTCGTTTTGTATAAATTGTATCTTAATTTTTATCAATGTTTCATCAACAAATTGCCTGGATTAATAAATAAAAAGCAAATATAGTAGACAATATAATTAGGACACGGAGGCGCCGGCGAGTGAAATGGAACGCGTCTCATACCGAAAACTGACAGAAAACACTAGTTTATTAATAAAAAATTCAAATGTTTAATGCATAATCCTTACTTTGGCAGGTTCTTTGTGGCAAAGTTTTAGCTCCTTTACGAGATTAGCATAGTACTCCCCTTCAGACTCTCTGTTCTTTAAGATTGGGTGCACACAAAACCTTCTTTTCTGTCTTTTAAAGAAAATGAAAAGCTCGTCTTCACTGGATGATGATGATGAAGTGTCAATGTTTTCTCAGCGGTCAGCGCGAAGGTTTTGGAATGTTGAAGTTCTGAACGTCGCAAATTCGCGTTGCGGCTGATGTGAATGGTTTTGACGCGAACTATTCGCTTTTCCGTTTCGCTTTTTCGTTACGCATCCGGTGTGAAAGGGCCTTACAGGGTGAGTATACGTTGGTTTGACGATCAGATGTAATACAATTCCTTGTTGTGTTATACAATTACAAACATTCGGACTCTGACTTTTATTTTATTTTGATTAAAAAAATGTGTGCATGCGCCAACACAAAAAGTCCCACAGCTGTCCCCCCCAATGTGTGATTGACAATTTCGCCCTTGGTCACTTGGACTATTTTAACGATGTCTTTAATGACTTTTCGGGGCTGGCAAGTTTCAATCCCTGAAGAAGTCTATGGACTAGTATGGAGGAGTGATCCAGCTCTCAGATTTCATCAAAAATATCTTAATTCGTGTTCCGAAGATGAACGAAGGTCTTACGGGGTTGGAACAACGTGAGGGTGAGTAAATACTGACAGAATTTTCATTTTTGGGTGAACTAACCCTTTAAGCAAAAACTTGCGCGCTCTCGCTGTGTTCACCGACTGACCGCTTGTCCATATAGACAAGTATTCAAACTCTTAACTCAGTACTTAGTTAAAGCACCTTATAACCACAGTAAATAACCACAGTAAAGTGTGGAGATGGCAGCATCTGACAGGGCAGAAGGTTTACCTTCCAACAGGACAATGACCCTAAGCACACAGCTAAGACAATGCAACATGAACAAGAAATGCAACAAGAAACCTGAAAATATCTGGAGAAGAATGGCAGAAAATTGCCAAATACGGATGTGCAAATCTTGTCACATCATACCCAAAAAGACTTGAGGCTGTAAAGGTGCTTTAACTAAGTACTGAGATAAGAGTTTGAATACTTGTGCAATGTTGTGCAACTTATTTCAGTTTTTCCTTTTTAAAAAAAATTGCAATGTTGTCACAGATCTGTTTTTGAAGGTGCTTCTGAAAAAAATTAAGGGGTCTGAATACTTTCAAAAGCCACTATATACAGTGTGTGTGTATATATATATATATATATATATATATATATATATATATATATATATATATATATATATATATATATATATACTGTATATTCATATTACACAAAACAACAAATGTAATGGTTAAATTCATAGAAATAAATTTAAACAAATGATATTTATAAATACAATAATTTAAATAATTTTGTCAAATGGGCTGGAGGAAAAAAAGTGGCTAGAGTTGATGTGCAGCGTAAGATAAATAGAAACTCGACCTTAATAGGCCTAGAACCACCCTTCAGATGTAAGACAGAATTGGTTTGTGAGATGTCTATCGGTTCAACACCATTTGAGCGGCTGAGTATCAGTATATAGCTCATCTTAAACATATCTTGGCACTGTATGTTCCCAGAGGTAATCAATATAATGCTTCTCTCTGATTTCATTCCCACTGTACTGTCTCGCTCTTTCTGTCTTCCGCTGATCCTCGGCGATAAGGTTTCTATGCTTCCTTCAGAAGGTAATACATGTGAGAAGGCTATAACACTCCATCATAAATCCCATCTCACCATCTTTTTCATCCGTTTTTGAGATGATGCACTGAAATTTAACACCCAACTCACACAGATTAAACAGACTGAATCAAGGTCAGATGGCTGTATCTTATGAAAGTCACATGCCAGCTCAATCACAAATGTGGTGCACTCACCTCACCAAACACACAATCGCACACACTTTTAGACACCGTAAATGAAATAAGGAGTGTGAAATCCATCGTCTCATCCACTGCAGTGGAAAACCATTTTATGTCAGTGTGTGTGTTTGTGTGTAGGCATAGGCGTGTCTGAGTATATGAGCGTGAAAGCATTCGTATGTGGGTGTCCAAGTGTACACGTTCACACATTCTAACAGTTCATAATATTTTGCTCTGACAGCTTGCTGGTAATGACCATCACTACTGTTTATGACAACAAGCAGACATGCAGCAGAAGTCCTCCACTCCATCTTTATCTGTTCAATCTGTGTGCTTATGTGTTTGTGTGTGTTGGTTGGTGGGTGTATCTTTCCTTGTCCTCTGGTTGAAAGACACCAAAACCCAAGAAACATATGTGTACGGCAGACAAGGTTGCTGCAATTTTGTGTCAGTACAATATATAAAAGGTTGCCTGTATTTTAATGCATGCTTGAGTTTTTATAAACACTCTTTTATGTGGCCTATGTTTTGTGCATGCCAGAGCAAGGTTATTATCGTCAACTAAAATGAAACCATGTCCCTTATTCATTCGTTCCCTCGTTTTAGTAAATCCTGGCCACAATTTACCAATTCATCCCCTTGTTTTAGTTAAATCATGCGCAAATTAAGAATTTGTTCCCCCTTTTTTACTAAACCATGGCCAAGGAGTATGTGGCGAGCAGGACAAGGCCGAGGGACGTGATACACGGCAGCATGCTCTGTCAGCCTTTGAGGGGGCTGACTGTGAGCATTGTGAGAGGCTACTGCTTCGCACGCTCCGCTCTCGCCTGTCACTCTTTGAGGAGGGTGTTCAGGTGAGCGTTCCCTGCGGTTTGGGCCCCCGCTGCAGCAGAGGCAGCATGGAAGCTCTTAACGTGGGGATCGCAAATGGATCTCACCGACGGGCCCCGCCCTTTCTCAGCCTTTACCCGTGAGATCCAGTGCTCTCTCTCCGGACTTGGAAGCCCGCCCCGTGGTTCCTTCCGCTCCAGAAGAGGTACCGGTGCTTCAGCTGTCTACTTGCGAGGAACTAGATGTGCTGAGCATCGAAATGGGGGAAGAAGAAATGCCAGCTTCTTCCCCAGCGTATGAGGAGCTGGTGGAGGTATTGTCTCGAGCTGTGTCAAAGTTGAATATTGAATGGCCAGCCGAGAAGCAAGGCGCTCGTCCCAAAAGCTTATTAGACAAGCACTTTCTATCATCTAGTTCAGTACCTCCACCAAGGGGACTTCCATTTTTCCACGACCTACATAAAGAGCTATCGTGGAATAAGCCATATTCCTTTTAGCCCCTTTTTAGATTTAGATTTAAATGATTTGAGTTTTTAGCCCCTAAGTTCATGTTTATTCAGATATAAGGGGGCTGAAGGAATATGGTTATAATACCCCATAACCATATTCCTGTTCTGCCAAAAGTAGAACAACCACTGGCCAGTTATCTTTCACCAGCATCAGCATCGTCCCTGAAGTCCCCAATGCTGCCCACTAAGCCGTTAAAAACATTGTCTATGTTATTTGTTAAAGCATACACGGCAGCAGGTCAGGCCGGGGCATGCCTTCATACAATGGCTATATTACAGGCATACCAGGCTGACCTGCTGAGGGACCTGTAGACTAGCGAGGGGGCGGGACCTGACGTGGTTTGAGAACTGCGTCGGGCCACTGATCTGTCTCTCCCAGCCACTAAAGAGACCACCCGTGCCATTGGGCAGTCAATGGCAGCTAATGTGACTTCGGAGAGACACCTGTGGTTAAATTTATTGGAAATTAAAGATAAAGATAAAGTTTTTTTGGTGTGCGTAGATTCAGCTCTAGCTCCGCTCAGACTGCAGGGCATACATGTTCTGAACTACATAGACGATTGGCTTATCCTAGCAGAGTCGGAAAATTAGGATTGAGATTGAATGCCAAGAAAAGTGTACTTTCTCCAGCACAGAGGACCACCTTTCTTGGTGTCGTGTGGGATTCAGTGACAATGAGGGCCGTGCTCTCGCCTGCTCGTGTCGCTTCGATACTCACAGTTGTAAAAGAGATAAAGCTAGGCCAGTCACTAACTGTAAAACAGTTTCAAAGGCTGTTGGGTCTAATGGCAGCCTCGTCCAATATTATACCGTTCGGCCTGCTGTACATGAGTCCCCTACAGTGGTGGCTCAAGACCAAGGGGTTATCCCCGAGGGGGAACCCACTCCGTATGATCAAGATAACACGGCGGTGTCTCCGTGCCTTAGTTATATGGAGTAAACCTTGGTTCCTATCCCAGGGTCCAGTGTTCGGAGCTCTTTGCCATCGACTTTCGCTCTCGACAGATGCTTCTCTCATGGGCTGGGGAGCGGTAATGGAATGCCGCTCAGCTCAGGGTCTTTGGAGGAGTCATCATCTTTCTTGGCACATAAACTGCCTGGAGATGATGGCGGTCTTCTATTTCCTTCCAGACCTGAGGGACCATCACGTGCTTGTTCGCACAGACCACACGTCGGTGGTCTCCTATTTAAATCATCAAGGGGTCTGCGTTCACTTCCCCTATGCAAACTGGGGCACCAGATTCTGTTGTGGTCCCTAGGGAAGTTACTCTACCTGAGAGCAGTCTATAGACATCCTGTCGAGACAGGGGCTGAGGCCCGGGGAATGGAGGCTCCACAACGAGGCGGTGGAGCACATTTGGGTAGTTTATGGCCAGGCACAGGCCCCATTGTGTCTGGACACAATGGTACAGACGTGGCCGAGGCTACGTCTGTATGCATTTCCCCCGATCGCTCTGCTCCCAGGAGTTCTGGAGAAGGTCCGCCAGGACGGAGTGAGTGTTCTGTTAGTAGCTCCGTACTGGCCAAGCCGAGTGTGGCCAATCCCTTCTCGACGGCTCTCGCCAGGAGTTGCCGGTCAGGAGGGACCTTCTATCTCAGGCGGGGGGAACAATCCTCCGTCCTCGCCCAGAAACATTCAACCAGTGGTTCTGGCCTCTTAGGGGGCCAGACTCAAAGAATCTGGTCTCTCAACCGAGGTTGTAGAGACCATTCTAAGCTCCAGAGCTCCGTCCATGAGGAAGTTATATGCCCTGAAATGAAGAGTTTTTACCTCTTGGTGTTATCTACGACAATGGGATCCAGTTAATTGCACTGTGGGTTCAATACTTGAGTTCCTGGAAGATTTTGCTTCAGGGTTGTCTCCTTCCACACTGAAGGTCTATGTTGCGGCTATTGCTGCTTACCATGCCTGGATCTAGATCTTGTTCTAGAAGGTCTATCTGTCGCTCCCTTTGAGCCTCTCGAGTATGTTTCAGAAAAGTTTCTGACCCTCAAAACTGTTTTCCTTCTAGCCATTTCCTCACTAAAAAGAGTAGGAGATCTCCAGGCACTGTCGGTATCTCCTTCATGCCTTGAGTTTGCACCCGGGATGGTCAAAGCGTTCCTCTGTCCTAAACCCGGTTACGTACCTAAGGTTCCAAACAATATACCACGGCCTATCGCGCTGAAGGCATTCTGTCCTCCTCCCTTCAAGGATTTAGGCCAGGAGAAACTGAACCTCATCTGTCCAGTCAGAGCACTGGATACTTATGTCCACAGATCTGCCCTGTGGAGAAACTCTGATCAATTATTGGTGTGATTTGGGCCCCCTAAGAAAGGCCTTCCTGCATCCAAGCAGACGGTTAGCAAGTGGATAGTCGAGGCTATCTCTCTTGCATATGAGGTTCTGGGCCAGCCTTCACATTTGTCCACTAAAGCCCATTCTACAAGGGGTATGGCGCCCTCCAAGGCCCTAATTTCTGGGGTGTCCATTCAAGAAGTTTGTGATGCAGCTGGCTGGTCTTCGCCGCTTACGTTTGTCAGATTTTATGACCTAGACATGGATACCCCGGGGTCTAGAGTTCTCATGGACAGGTTCTTGGCTGTAAGGCGTTCAGGCATTCTCGTTCCCAAAGCGCCATCGACGCATCGCAAGTTCCCCCGAAAGGGAACTTCTCAGGTTACGACTGTAACCATAGTTCCCTGAATAGAGAATGAGACGATGCGTCACTTTGCCATACCTCCTACATCCCTGTGAGCGACTTGCTTCGGCCTTTTTCGAAGCTAGCGTGGTTCTAAACCGGATGTGCTTTTATCCTTTCCTGGTCATGACGTCACCCACCTGTGATGCTCATTCTCGCCATTGGACTAGTTGACACATGTGCTTCAGACGCAATCACGCAGGGGCGTTCCTAAAGCATCATCGATGCATCGTCTCGTTCCCTAATCAGGGAACTATGGTTACAGTCGTAACCTGAGACGTTCTTTTGGTGGCTTCCATGGCTGCAATAAGCTGTGTTTTCCTCCAACTGGAAACCTGGGGTGTTGAAATACAATTGGGTAAACTGGCAGTGGGCAGGATCACACAGACCAAAACAAAAACAGACGCTCTGTCACGGAACTCACATTTCAGTTGTTTTTTGAAGAAACAATTATTTGAACTCTAAATTATTTGAACTCCAAATGTCTGCAATTATATTATGGCATTTTTATGATTTAGTATGGTCAAAACAATTGATGAGGGAACAAATTCTTAATTTGTGGCCACAATATATTTGTCTGCATGTCATGTATGGGGCTCCGTAAAATATAACTTAAACTTATTTTATTTCAGCTAGTTCCCAAGACAACATCTCTAACCTTTGTTTAGTTTAATCTGAAGAACTAAAATAACTAAAACTAAAACTTAATAAAAACTTTATAGGAGGCATATATAGATGCCTCATAGGAGGCAAGGGAGGCAGTGTCTCCTCAAAAACTGGATGGGAAAGTAATCGATATTACAAAAAATAAAACAACGCAAATATTACAAAATGTGACATTAAAAAATATAAAAGTAACTCGGAGGCGCACCTCCTCTTTCACCTTTGACTTAAAACAGACACCCTAATGCGTGCGAGGGGGTTTAGTGGGGGGTGACTTTCTCCCATTCATTCTCAATTAGCTCCCACTAAACCAAGCATACGCTTTAGGAAGTCTGTTTTAAGTCAATGGGATCAGAGAAGGCACAAGAGACGCTGTTACTTCATCTGTGGGTATCACCACTGGGCATTGATACTTTATAAAAAACAGTCACTTTTACACTTTTCATGTCACAGTTTGTAATATTTGCGTGTTTTTAATTTATTGTATTATCTATTATTTTCTATGATTTTTTATTAGAACTAAACTTTAACTAAAATTAATAAAATATTAACAAAAACTATAGTACTTTTCAGTTAGGGCCTTCAGTAACGAGTGCCGCAGATACAGTTGTTCTCTTTTGGCTCACGCAGAGTCTTCACACGGACGTGCGCTTCAATCTATCGCTTAACGCTGTTGCGGAGACTCTCCATTCGTTCCGGTGAAATCACAAAACAAAATGCACACAAACGTGTCCCTGCTTGAAATACAACCACTGATGAACATATTCGGTTTCGATGAGAGAAAAAAAAATATATATATATGAGTGTGGATTAGGACCCATAACCTCTGACATGCTAGGCAAAAGTTCTACCGCTAGACCAGTGTTTCTCAACCTCTCCTGCAGGGACCCCCTGACAGGACATGTTTTTGTTTTAACCCTGAAATGGCACACCTGATTCAATTAGTCAGCTACACATTAAGCCTTTGAGCCTTTAATTAATTGAATCAGGTGTGCCATTTCAGGGTTAAAACAAAAACATGTCCTGTCAGGGGGTCCCTGCAGGAGAGGTTGAGAAACACTGCGCTAGACCATTAAAGTACACAAATAAAATTGGCGGATCTATGCATTTAGTCACGTGAAAATTTTCGGCACTAACAACATATGTTAATAGATCTCATTAAATGACAAATGTAACCAAAATGAACCAATGTAGGCTACTATTGAAATTGATTTCTGGACATCGTAATGTTATTTTTTCCAAAAAATGTTATTGTACACATATATAGTACATATCTGTTGATGATCCGTTTAGATGACATATGGAATGTCACGTATTTGTCTCTTGTTTTGTGTACAAACAGATGGCCGGTTATTTTGGGCTATGTGTTGGCATTGTCTTGTGTTTTACCTCGTTCCTTGTTAATGTTGTATCAGTGTCACCTGTGATTGTGATCATGTGTCATTACCACGCCCCTTGTTCCCTCGTTAGTATTGATGTTTATCAGTGTCACCTGTACCTTTTGTGATGTGTTCTATGTAAGCTCCCGGTGTTTGTTCCTCAGTGCTGGTTCGTCTTGTTAACATTTGGTTCTGTGAGTATTGTGATCTGTCTGTGAAAGTTCCAGTTCCTATTTATGGTCAAGTCTAGTTATTGTCTGAGTTACTGTTTGTTTGCCCCATCGTGGGTCTTTGTTTTCCGTTTGTAATTAAACCGTGTTTTGTGAAAGTACTGTCTGCGCTTGGGTTCTATTTAGCGTAATGTGACAGAACGAACCAGCCTATTTGAACCCAGCAGACAGTCGACTAGGTCTTGTTCCGCCAGTAGCCAGTTGGGTGACCAGGAGCGATGGTGGCAGTCGACCATCGAGGACATGAGGAGGGGCAAGATTCTGTTTCCTCCCCAGGGAGAGAGATCCCTGGAGAGATATGCCCAGGGCCTAGAGGAGAAGAGAAATTTTACGCCGGAGGTCCTCCTAAACTCCTATTTCATCGCGGGGCTCAATGTACCACCTCCGCTGGCTGAACGGCAGGGGCTGATCCGACACCCATTTCGAGAGGTGGTGGACCATGTGCGTCGAAAGGAGCGGCAGGATCCCACAATGACGTTGTCAGCTTCTGCATTACCAGCGATCCCGGAGAGTCGCGTCCTAGCCACGACAACGCTTGGCGCCCACGTTCTCGCTGCTTTGACGTTGGCGGGGGGTCCTTCAGCCTTGGCTGCGGGGATCACGGGACCGATCCTAGGTCCGGCTATGGCTTCTGCACCGCGGTCAAAGAGGAGGAGGAAGAGATCGTCGGGTTTGCCGTCTCAGTCCCTTCCCGGCTCCGTGCCGATTCTTCAGGTTGCTTCTGTCAGTCTGGTCCACGCTGAGGCAGATGGGAGAGTGACCAAGTCCAGCCCTGTCCCAGCTGTGGAGTCTAGTTCTGTCCACGCTGTGGTAGATGGGAGAGTGACCAAGTCCAGCCCTGTCCCAGCTGTGGAGTCCAGTACTGTCCACGCTGAGTCGTCTGTGTCACCCCCTGTCCCAGTTCCGTTGCGAGTTGCAACGCCCCCAGTTTTGGGTTCTGTATCGTCTCCTCTGCTTGCTGCCACAACATCTGTTGTGTCCCCTGTTGTTTCCCCGATTACCCCTGTTCCTGTTGTGCCCCGACCTGTCCCCCCCATGACTGTACCTCATGTGTCTCCACCCAGAACTGCCCGGGTTTCGTGTCCTCAATCAGTGCCCATGTCCAGTGAATTTAGGACTTTTGTTCCACCCACACACCCTGGACCTCCACCTACGAACTCTTTTGTTCCCCCACCCCCCTCCCTCATGTGTTATTTTTATTGTGTCATCCCGATCCTACTGTTATGTTTTCGTGTTTGCCACTGTTAATGGTTGTTATGTTTTGTTGGTTTATGTCTAGTTTACAGTCGGTTATGTCCCATGTGGAGCGTCTGGTAGCCGCTCCGTAAGGAGGAGGTTATGTCATGTATTTGTCTCTTGTTTTGTGTGCAAACACATGGCCGGTTATTTTGGGCTATGTGTTGGCATTGTCTTGTGTTTTACCTCGTTCCTTGTTAATGTTGTATCAGTGTCACCTGTGATTGTGATCATGTGTCCTTACCACGCCCCTTGTTCCCTCGTTAGTATTGATGTTCATCAGTGTCACCTGTACCTTTTGTGATGTGTTCTATGTAAGCTCCCGGTGTTTGTTCCTCAGAGCTGGTTCGTCTTGTTAACATTTGGTTCTGTGAGTATTGTGATCTGTCTGTGAAAGTTCCAGTTCCTATTTATGGTCAAGTCTAGTTATTGTCTGAATTACTGTTTGTTTGCCCCATCGTGGGTCTTTGTTTTCCGTTTGTAATTAAACCGTGTTTTGTGAAAGTACTGTCTGTGCTTGGGTTCTATTTAGCGTAACGTGACATGGAAAGTCCAGCTCAGCCTCACAAAAAAATAACCATATTCTTTCTGGAAATATAATCGTAACATACCGAAACAGAAAGTAATTGAATTTAGACACGTTCAGACACACAGTAATTAATTTAATTTAATTATGAAAAAATATATATTTTTGATTTTGACGGCCCACCACTGTTGTACTATACAGTACTATCAGTGATACTAAAGTAAGACAGTGCCAGAGTGTCTATGTGCATGCATCCATGCCAGTTTGCTCCCTCCCGTAACTAAATTGCCTCTTTTCCTATGATCTGTTTCCTCTGAGGGTCTGCAGGATGCTGTACTGATCAATATCTGTTTGTGATCAATAATGTCCTCTCCTCTCAAATGGACAAATGCAAGCTCATCATGTGCACTATCTACAGCTGATAAGCAGCTAAGATCATTTAAAGCTAGGACATCTTCTGCAATCAATATGAAAGGAGTCTGAGAGAGTTCGGCTAACCCACTCATGTCCAGAGATTGGCGAGGCAACGCATCCTGAAAGAGCTCCCCATGGCTGAGGAGAGATGGACAGTGTGGCCCCATGTATGAATAGCAAGAGCCAGAAATACTCTGAAGCAGACAGCTCAGTTGCTCCGAGGCGGCTGGACTGGAAAACGATCTGAATTCTGCCACAGGCAATATTTCTGTGGGCTTCTGAGCAAAGGAATGCCAAAGAAGATTCTGTCTTTCTCAATATACCCCCCACCCCACAACGGCCTGTAACTCTTTTTCTCTTGCTCTGTGAAAGGAGATTTCACGCTATACAGTGCTATAAAGTTATTAAATCTTGCCACCTCTGGCCCTTTTTATTTCTAAATTTGTCAGTACTCTGTACTATACATAATTAAACTCGTGTACAATCTCTCAACTAAATCAACCTTAACCCAAACTTTTTTTTTTTTCAAAATAGAAGTTATCATCTCATGAGTTTTGGTGGAAAGAGACCAATTAAATGTGTTATTTAACCAGGGTATATTCTATTGTGTCATTTGTATAATGAGCTGTGTTATTTGGAGGAGAAGGACTGCCTCGCACCAGTGAAAAAAGCCCCTGGGTTTTAAAGGGAAATGCCACTAAAGTTATATTATGGCTTATATTATTATATAGTATGGCTTCTCGTGAGGCTATATTTTGTAGGTGATGGGGGCTTTCTAATGGAATGCATTATTTTTAAGTTCCCATTTGCATTTTTATACACCTTAAAGGGTTAGTTCACCCAATAATTAAAATTCTGTCAGTATTTACTCACCCTCATGTTGTTCCAACCCCGTAAGACCTTCGTTCATCTTCGGAACACGAATTAAGATATTTTTGATGAAATCTGAGAGCTGGATCACTCCTCCATACTAGTCCATAGGCTTCTTCAGGGATTGAAGTTGCCGGCCTCGAAAAGTTATTAAAGACATCGTTAAAATAGTCCAAGTGACTACAGTGGCTCAATCTTAAGTTTATCAAGCAACAAGAATACTTTTTGAGCGCAAAAAAACAACAAAAATAACGACTTTATTTCAACTATTCATTTCCTTCTCTGTGGGCCTCAAGTCAGTTCACTAGTGTAATAGCGTACGCTTCTGTTGTTGTACGTCACACGCATCACACACATGACAAGCGTCGGCCAATAGTGAGCCTACGTGTGACGTAGCTTTACGGAATCACACTAAGTTAACTGACTAGAGGCCAACAGAGAAGGAAATTAAGTCGTTATTTTTGTTTGTTTTTGCGCACAAAAAGTATTCTCGCCGTTTGATACACTTAAGATTGAGCCACTGTAGTCACTTGGACTATTTCAACGACGTTTTTAATAACTTTTCGGGGCTGGCAAGTTTCAATCCCTGAAGAAGCCTATGGACTAGTATGGAGGAGTGATCCAGCTCTCAGATTTCATCAAAAATATCTTAATTCGTGTTCCGAAGATGAACGAAGGTCTTACGGGGTTGGAACAACATGAGGGTGAGTAAATACTGACAGAATTTTCATTTTTGGGTGAACTATCCCTTTAAAAGTCAGTGCACGTTGGTTTATAGACCAGCTTGGAATATTTTAGTAATCTGTACCCAAAACTATTTAGAAAATATTACACGCATTCACACAAAAAGTCTGCTCTCGTGTCAACATAACACACTGACATCGTTCTCGAGAACACGCGTTGGAGATTAATATTTTGTAAATAAAGTGATTTTTTTTTTTGCAAACAAATCACTCGCGTCGCTTCATAAAATTGGGGCTTGAAAGTGGTAGTCGCGTAGACTGTCAATGGATTATCATAAAATTATCATTTTCATAATTTTTCATAATATACACGGGTCTTTATATGGAAATATATAGCTATCTTTTTATTTCAGGAAGGAAATCTTTATATTTTAGGGTCCATGGCATTAAATAGTTTGAAAATAGGCATAGTTTGAAAATCCCTGTGTCAACTCACCATACAGGATGTTAATGAGCGAGATGGGCATGACCAAGATGCCGACCAGCATGTCCGCCACTGCAAGGGACCGTAGGAAGAAGTTTGTTGCGTTTTGCAGCTTCTTCTCCAACGACACGGCCAAAATAACCAAAATATTCCCTCCTATTGTTAGAAAGATAATCACAAGAATTAGCAGGGCTGGCCAGTTCTTTTCCTTCATCACTTCCCTTTCGACCCCATGAGGAGAAGATGAAGATGAGGAGGGGAGATTGACGCTGTAATCGGTTCCGAAGAAGCTCTGGTTCAGGCTCACGGTGGTATTACCAGGCCAGACCATCGAGCCAACGAGGTCTAGGGAGGATGTTGTAGAGCTAAACCCACCCACAACTGGCCCGCCAGGTGCCCCCATCCTCTGATGCCGTTTCCTGTCCCCTGTATCAATCAGAGCTCCTTCCAATCATAGCCGCTGATGGCCACGTATGGGAAGACGAGTTTAGAAGTTTAAAAATGAAGAAGTGATCCACTCAAAATGCTATGTGAAGGAGAAATCCACTGCGCTGAGGATATCCATAGCATTTCCTGTTCCTAGTTTCTGGATCAGGATCTTATTCATGGAAACTGTATCTGTAAAACATAATGAGAGACACACAATACCACTGAATACCAGACAATATGAACTCATAGATAATAGACATTATAAAAGACTAAAAAGACACTGACTATCACTGAGAGTTGCTCAGATAAAATAATAATAGGAATCAAAGTCGCACAATATTGAAGGTTGTGCTGAATATTTACAGCACATTGTCTAAATGGTGACTGACAGCACTGTTGACTTGACTTGCTGAATTTATTTTCAGTTGTCAGTCAGAATATCACCATTGTAATATTGGAAGACGCACAAATGATCAGTTATGGAAAGATCCATCCATTTCAGGCAACAATTGGCACCCTATCTCTGTGGTAATAGAGGGTAATTGAGTTCACAAGTTCAAATGATACGCTACAATCCGAATCTCTGCGAACCTACCGCACTTCGCTGTACTGGCCTACAGGGAATCATCATAATTCACCAGATCGGAGGTTACTCATCATTAAATTAGCTGTATTAATAACTCAAGACACCTGTCAAAGGTAATGTGATGTAATGTCATTATTATGACATTATTATATTATTACTGATGGACAAGTGGGTAATTGTCACTTCATAAAGCCAGTCACTTAGCCCTAGAACAGAATGATGTCTAATAACGATGTGGGTAATTGCAGTTTTCACCCCATCAGTTAGGCTGTGCATTGTAGGTGTAGACTGATGGCATGTTACGTGTGTGGGAATAACAAGTACCCACAGTGCTCTGTGCCCCACAACTAACCATGTATGCTTTCATTTGGAAAAAGCAGCTGAAAATGGGCAACGTGATTAATCTCACCACTAATACTCTGGTTTGAGAACTTTCCTCACTCCTCTAATGGCTGTCGTTCGTCATGACTAAGTGATCAACACAACGATAATTTAAACATACATCTTTATCAGTTAAGACTAACAGAAGAGAAGAAGAACAAAAGTACATATCCCTAAATCAAGTCCTCTAAATCTAAATCAAATCAAGTACTCTAAACAGCTGAGATTGTCCCCTATAGCTGAAAATGTGAAATGCACAGGAAAATATGACACAACCTGTCCCAGCTTCCATCTACAATGCTAAGAAATAGGTTTATTCACTGCAGGGGAGGGCAGTTTTCTGATATACAGACATGTTTCCCTGCATCTAAATAGAGAGCAAAATCGTAAAGTTCCTTAGACACATGCAGAGACCCCGGTAGTTCACCTCTTCTCTGGAGACTTGAGATAAAGCAAATGACAGCAAAAAGTAAAACAGCCCTACAATAAATAAATCACTGGATCTTCACCTTCCTGTGTACCAAACACATACACATAAGCACGAGAGAATCTTAAATGCAATCATATACAGGTTCAAAGAAAGTGCATAAAGGCCACAATACTTTTTTTAGACAAATTAATAATGAGCTCTGAATCTTAATATGACACTCCAGGCCCCATTATAAAAGAATAGAGCATCTCCAGGGAGACATGCTGGTGGGCACAAAAAATGAACACCATGGGCTGCAGAGGGCTAAGAGACAATATCAGTATAAGGGGCTCTGAAATGGTCTAAAACTAGAGGTCTGTTGAACTGTAGCATTTCTGTAGTCTGTCTCACTACACAGTGACACCAAAAAGTATTTGGACACCACACACGCACTTTAGGGTCATTAAGTTATTTATTTATTTATTTATTGAAAGAAATGAATCATTCTATCCAGTGTAGGATTACAAATTTTATTTAAATGTTTAATTTAGATTTCCAATACAATAGTATTTTATATTGAGAAAGTTATAAATGATGAGACCAGGAAATCTCTGCAAACGGTAGAGGTTCCCAGCAGGATATTCCTGACTGTCCCATCTCAGTACGAGAAGGCTAGGCCTTTCCTGTTCTCGTGTCTCACCGGGTGAAACTCATGCTGAGCAAGTTTGACCCCCTGCTATTTTATTACTGAGACCATTTGTCTTGGAGTTCTCATCTCAGTACGAGAAGTCTATGCCTTTCCTTTTCTCGTGTCTCATGCTGAGCAGGTTCCAAAATCTGTATACCTTATCTACATTTGCATGCTTTGTTTGAATTTGTCTCCACCTCCAGAAGTCCCTCCTCTTAAAATGCCTATAATATACCATGTAAAGTTACTTTAAGTTAGACGATGTTGGAATGACTGCAGCTACCGACAAGCAATAAAGAACTTCTGCTTGGAAAACTTCCACCGTCTCCTGGTCTGAGTTTCTAACTTTTCTACAAAGAAAAAGATCACTACAGATGGTGCCGTGACCCGGATAGAATTAACTTCACCTGAATCCAGATTGGAATTCAAGCTCAAAGATCTGACTGCATTCCAGAGAGAATCTTACCTGAATCCAGAACTGAAATCTCCACTCAACAAAGACTGAGTTCCAGAACTGAAATCTCCACTAAACAAAGACTGAGTTCCAGAACTGAATCCTGAAACCTCAAGCTCAACAAAGATCTCAACAAAGAGTTAACTTTCTGACTGAGTTTCAGAACTGAATCTCAACTGGACCTCAACAAAGCTGACTGAGTTTTTCCAGACGGAATCCTTTCCGTATAAAACAACGATTTGGTGAGTTTCACTCTATTCAAAGAACCACTGAAGACCAGTACAAATCTCTGCGCCATCAGAGAACAGTTATCAGACAGCTGCAGTGTCTGGCTAACAAAGTTACCCTTTAAAAGTTTATTTTAAAGATGAAAGTATAGCCTCTACGTTGCTGGAGAAGGTATCCTCTAAAGTTAGGGAAGGTTAACATTACGTGTTAATATTGGTGAACCTCTGTTCAAACAGGGATGTGTTTATCCTCTAAAAGTTAGGAAGGTGAAAGATCCTTTGCATTTTCCTTTTAGAGAAGATTAGCGTAACGTGCTAATATTTTGTGTGTTACCCTTTGCTCTGGGCAAGGAAGGTTAACTGTGTTATCAAGTGTAGCCTCTTTTGATCAGAGAAGATTTAGTGTTTTTTGTTTGTTTTATCCTCTAAAAGTTAAGAAGGTGAAAGATCCTTTGCATTTTTCTTTTAGGGAAGATTAGCGTAACATGCTAATAGTTTGTGATGTGTTGGTAACAAGGAAGTTTAACAAGATCTGATCTGTGTTAACAAGTATACCCTCTGTTGATCAGAGAAGTATCAAAAGAAATCCACAAAATGGTTAGAAGAAATGCTAGGCTAGTTCCATCAACTGAGAAAAATGGACTAGCTAGCCCTTTATGGACAGACAGTGAGTCCAAGTCATTGTTAGGAGAGAAAATTGATTCCATAGTGACTGAGTCAGTTAGATTGGATTTGACAAAGAAATTTGGTATTGATCCAGACAAAGTTTGGTCTATTGAAGAATGCAAGAAGGTGTTAGGTGCATGTATCAGAAAGAAAAACATGAAAGGCATAATCTGTTGCCATAGAGAATATAGCTTATCCATTACACAAGAACAAACTAGGTGTATTGATAAGTTAAATGAACAAAACAAACAATTGCAGACTCAAGTGTCCTGTTTCAAGACAAAGGTGAGCCATAATCAGGCCTCAACCAAATGTGACTCTGAAGACCAACAGTCAGATGAAAGCTATCCTGATTTACAGTCTTTCTGTAGACTAGAAAACACTAGAAATTCTGGTTTGATAGATAAAGATGTAAATGCATTTGAAGTGTGTGGAGTAAGACAAAAGGCTCAGACTAGGGCAAAAGGGATTGACTCTGTTCAATCTGTAACCCCCATACTGCAGCTACAAGCAGTCAAATTATCTTTAGGTCCTAAAGAAATCGAGAGAATCGCTGAAAATTTGGCATCAGTGCAAAGAAATTTTTCTGAGTTTAGGAGAGAATTGTCCAGAAAGATGCGGCTCTACGATATGTCTCTAGCTGAAGTCACCCAGCTAATATCACAGATCTTGACTGAGTCAGAATTCAATGATTTTGAAAATGCTGTAAACAATTCTGAGTTTCAAAATGCCAGAAAAGATGACTTGAGAGAGGGAGTTATGAGAGTGTTAAAGACATTGTTGGACCAAAAGTGGACTGGTCAAAAATCACTAGTTGTGTACAGAAGAAGCATGAAACTGTTAGTCAGTACACAGAAATTTTTTGTCAGTCAGCTGTAACTTACAGTGGAATAGCAGACACTTCAGAGAAGGTGTAAAATGACAATGGGCCATTAGTTCGCACATGGTATGATGGTCTTTTGTCAGAGCATAGAAATGCATTGCCTTTCTTAGACGTCACATGGGCTACCAGTACCCTGCAAAGTAACCTAGACAGGTTAGCTGCATGGGAAAGAGACATAGGTCAGACTGTAAACGTAAAAAAGCCCTCATGCAGTGTCCACAATAATGCCGAATATTGTCTTACAAAAGGATAAAGAAAAGAAAAAAAATACACAACGCAGAGACGACGAAACCTTCAGTCATCCATCGACATGATCAAGATTGTCCTACTACTACACATCATAAAGATCGCACAAAGTCCGGACTCCAGAAACAACATATTCTTAGAGCTGATGAATATGTCAAAAACGCCTGGTTTGCTGGAAAGAACGTTTGCACGTCACATCCGAAGATGACTGCATTCCAGGACTCACTTGTGCCCAAACATGGTGGTCCAACAAGACATTCTTGATCTTTCAGCAAAATTACACCAGATGACTGAAGATAATTCTTCATGGTTCGGAAACTTGATTGGTAAACCCTGGCTGTGGATAAAGGAAATAGCAATTATGTTGTTGTTTGTTCTACTGGCATACTATCTATGTGTCCACAGTATCAAGTGTTTCATTCAACATATGAATCACGCCTCTCTCGAGAAAATCACAGTTCCTACCAGAAAAGACTATTACCCGTAGGGACGTCACGGACCCTAAAATTGCATGTTTGTTTAAGTGTTTAAATTTGTATTTTGTGAGAGTTATTTAGAACTCTCAAAGGGGGAAATGTAGGATTATAAATTTTATTTTAAATGTTTAATTTAGATTTCCAATACAATAGTATTTTATATTGAGAAAGTTATAAATGATGAGACCAGGAAATCTCTGCAAACGGTAGAGGTTCCCAGCAGGATATTCCTGACTGTCCCATCTCAGTACGAGAAAGCTAGGCCTTTCCTGTTCTCGTGTCTCTCCGGGTGAAACTCATGCTGAGCAAGTTTGACCCCCTGCTATTTTTTTACTGAGACCATTTGTCTTGGAGTTCTCATCTCAGTACGAGAAGTCTATGCCTTTCCTTTTCTCGTGTCTCATGCTGAGCAGGTTCCAAAATCTGTATACCTTATCTACATTTGCATGCTTTGTTTGAATTTGTCTCCACCTCCAGAAGTCCCTCCTCTTAAAATGCCTATAATATACCATGTAAAGTTACTTTAAGTTAGACAATGTTGGAATGACTGCAGCTACCGACAAGCAATAAAGAACTTCTGCTTGGAAAACTTCCACCATCTCCTGGTCTGAGCTTCTAACTTTTCTACAAAGAAAAAGATCACTACACCAGCAATGAAATTGATCAAAAATAACCGCTAGTTAAGACATTTATAATGTTCTATTCATCAACATTATTAAGCAGCACAACTGTATTACATTTTAATATACTGTAGGCCTACATTAAAATAATTGGGCCTACTGTAGGCCTACATTAAAAAAAACAGTTATTTTAAATTGTAATAATATTTCACAGTATCGCAGTGAAATAAATGCAGCTTTGGTGAGAATGAGAGACTTGTTTCAAAAACACTGAACTTTATATATCACCTAAAGGTCAGAAAATTCTTTGATATTTATTTTAGATTAATAGCCAAAACCACGCAGTTTATTGAAAAGAACACTGAACTATAAATCTCTTTGTTATTCTAAAGTTAACAAAGCTGATTGTGGCTCACCTGATGAGAATCCTAATTTTGGTCTTTCCAACTCTCATTCTCTCTCTATTGCTCTCCCTCAAACACTCTCTTTTCCCTTCAGACACCTCTTCATCTTCCATTAATGAAGTGGATGAGAGTGCACTCACAAACTAAGTGAGATCCTGCATTCCAACAATGGGTAATTAGCCTCCTCAGCAGAAGCCAATCAAGTAACAGTGCATTGGGGTAAATTGGCATGAAATAGAACGACTACAGGAAACAAGGACAATGCCCAAATACCCTCCAGCATTTAATCTGGTAATGATCAGTACTAGATTAGATTTTAGGTTCATTTGGAAAGGCTTTAATTGGGAAAATGTTACCAAAGCATTCAGAGATTCCCTTATGATCCACCAAAACAACAAATAAACATTCACATTTTCTTTTATAATAAGATGAATACAAAAACAACAAAATTCTACCTCAGAGTGTTTTAAACTCTGAGGCACTGACCTACATGAATGTGTTCTTAGAACTGGTCGTCTCATTTCATATTTGTATCGGAAAATGAAAATGTTTTTACATGATGGGAATTGTGGGCAGTTGAATCTGCCTGAGGAGACTAAAATTTCCTCCCACTAAGAAAAGTTTAAAAACCCTTTTACTTCCTGACAGGAGGGTTAAATATTTTCCAAAGCTAAACCTGAGTGGTGTGTATGTGAAATAAGCATACGAAATGAATGCCGAGTAGTTAATTAGTCCTGGTGCTGTCGACCGAGATCAACAGAGGAAAATGAAGAACAGAGGAAGGCATTGTGAGACTAAGATTGAGTGACTCTGACAGCATCACTAAGTGAAGGAATCTGTAGAATTACAAATATAATATTACGGTCCCAAGCGTTTTGTTTGGTAATATAAACGAAATGTAAAATCAGGCGAGCAAGAGTAGCCATGTGCGTGTGGGGTCTGGCACAAATAACTAAACAGAATTACAGGGATTCCCGAGGACCTTAATAACACAATGTGCAGGCACTAAACATATGCATATCCAGATTTCTTCTGGGCAAGTGCTTGTGAAACAGACCCCAATTGTGATCCCACAGAGAAGACTCATGTCTCCTAATTTATTGTTCTGTTTAACTCAGCACTGCTTTTCGTAGCTGAGACTATAATTTTTGTCCGCAGGGCTGAATAGTAGTGCATTAAGAAAGTAACCAGCAGGCTTAGAAAGCCATTTGCCAAGTTTGGTTCAGTGCAGCACTTTAATGGAACAGAAAATAAATCCCAGTCTCAATTTGTCCTGGTATAGGGTAAAATCGTGACATAAAAACTGAACACTTGTTTCTACAGAAAGGAAGACGTTTCTGGATTCATTTTTCAAGTTTGCCACGTTATGAACAGCACTTGAAAATAAAATAAAATCAAAACAAACAGCTTAACACAAACTGCTCGGCTAACTGTCGCCCTTGGCCTTTTCCTTTCATTTTATCTTGCTGTTACCAGGGTGGAACACTTAGGGCAGGCTTTTGAAAGAAAATTACTAAACATCCTTACAGCAACAACAAATACTTTGTCTTATTATATATATATATATATTAGGCTACATTATTCACTAAAATTCTTTCATATGATGCAGTGATTAATTTGCAGCTTGCGGTACATTACCATTAAAATCTGCTCTTGTAAGATAACCCAGACTAATGATTTGAAATCTATTCATATATGTCTGTTTCGCCCTGTTCTTCACATCTCTGGAGAAGGTCAAACAGATAATAACTCATCTCATATGGGAGGACTGTTACAGGAGTCACTAAAGCCGCTGGCGACAAATTTATGTTCCTTCAATATTACGACAATTACAAAATTTAAAAGATGAAAAGATCTCTGCTTTCTGTGATTACACTGAGAAAGTCACAGAAATCTAAATTCAAATGTTAGCATGCAGAATCTTTTTCTTGCACATGAGATATTCTGAAACATGATCCTGTGACAAAGGTCTAGGTTTGTGGTAAGCTTTTTGCATCCACCTTTTTTTTCTTTGAATCAGAGGCTAGCCAGACTGCTAATGTGCATTTAACAGGCTGAAATCAATGACTAATCGATACTGTTTCATAAAGAGCTAATTATGAGGAGAATACACACATATACTTGCAAACACAGACATACACATACAAATTTAAGTATTTGGGAGAACAAGAAACCTCTCTGAACCATGAAATGGCGCTTTACTTGGTTGGATTAGCGTAAGTCACTCTGACACCTTTGTGAGACGAAGCTTTCAGAAAGTCTTAATGTGTGATAGGGACACCAATCTCTTTCATTATGTATTTCCTGGATGGGTGAATATGTAAACACGATCTGATAAACGTGACAAACACACACAAACTTTTTAAAATGCACCTGATATTGTTTACCAGAACTGGTGCGATTGATAAAAGTTTCCTCTCATATGCCTTTCCAGGGTCAACGTCTCACGTCTGCTTGTGCCTATTACAAAATGCATGTAATAGGCCTATAAGAAAAAAGTTGAATTCAGGCAAAACCTCACCAAATACCAAAGAACAGGCCAACGCATGGCATTCTGGGATGTCTTCTTTATCCTTTTTGGCATTCCATTTGAAACTCTGGATGAAACTATTTGTCATTCTTGCTACAATGCAAAGATGAAGCTTTTTTGTTTCAGTTCTAAAGAAAGAAAATGTATTCTAAAAATTATTCTAGCTATTCTTTCCATTCCAATGACTACAATGATTGTATAGTAGTTCATTATAAGGCACTTTTTTGTACATAAAAAAAGATATTGCATATACAGGTCACATATAATAGTTACAAGTCTTCAATGATGAAAAAAAAAAACTGATGTTGTGCAAGTGTGCATGGACTTCAGTAATGCATGAATGAGATCTCTTTGCATTCAGTATAGAATTTAAACAATTAAATGCCAGATATCTTCAATATTGATGTTTTCCTCTCGGTTGTGCATTTTATTAGTTTCCATCCATTTGTAATATCAAAAAATGTTCTTTCTTTTTATTTTTGCAGGCCTTGGGGAGTGGAAGGGTTATATTGGCAACCAGGGAGACAGTCTATTGATTTCTATCTTTTTTTAACTTCTTTCAAGCTTTTCAATTCTCAAGCTCTATCTTTCTGCCACATTTCAGGAGCATTTGGTGAAGAGCCCGTTGAGGTGCTCTATGCCCTTGACTGAGCACCATCGCAAATAATTTCACCCCCTTTCACTCTTTTTCTCTCTCTAAGTATCTTTCACCTCCCTTTACTTTTCTCTTCTCTTTTCCCATCAAACAGAGCAACACCTTTTGCTTCTTCTGTGGGAATGGTGCTCTTTTTCTCCTTTGAGCTTTTTCATGATTTTACTCAATGTATAAGCCTGCCTGTTTATATAACACCTGTTTTTTTATCCGAACACACTAACAAACACAATACCGCTTGAAAGCGTATTTTCGCACTGCATGATTGACTGTTCCTCTAAGGGTTTCATTAGCACCTCTTCATCATATAATCATATCCGAGTTAGTCTTTATGGGGCAGTCATGGCCTAATGGTAACAGAGTTGGACTGGTGACCCAAAGGTTGCTGGTTCGATTCCAGTACCGGCAGGAATATGATTGAGGTGTCCTTGAGCAAGGCACCTAACCCCCAATCGCTCCCCGGGCGCCACTCAAGGCTGCCCGCTGCTCCGAGTGTGTGTATTCACGTTTGCAGTGTGTGTGTGTTCACTACTCACTACTCTGCTCCTAATGTGTGTGCACTTGGATGGGTTAAATGCAGAGGTCAAATTCCAAGTATGGGTTACCATACTTGGCCACTTTCACTTTCACTTTCTACTATATACCCTTCCCAACCTGCTGCATCAGTCTTCCTTTCCTTGTAGACTTCCACTGAACCAACACTTATGATAATTGCTGCTTGTTTGCTATAGCAACATTCAGATGAACAGTAATCTGTTTTTAGTTTTTCACAACTATAACACACTATCAAAGATAAATAGCTATGTTTTTCTAGTCCAATTACTGACCACTTCAGTTTCTTCACTTCCTCCCAGTGACCCCACAGTTCACTGATGAAGCGATGCATTCCTCTATCCCTTGTTCACTTTTCTACAAAGCTGATTCAATGACACTTGAGTTGCTTGGATATTCAAGGGTAATCAGCGAGTCACCATCACCCTGAGCACTACACTGGCCTCAACAGCAAGGTTTAACCGGAGGAGTGGCCTGGGTTAATGCTAACGCCGCACAGATTGAAGGATCAGCGGCCTTGAGGGATGCAAGAAACCTCTGAATGCCTTCTGCTGTCCTGATTGACCCATTAAATCATCTAAAAGTGTTCACTAGAACAAACATACAGAGGCATGTGGGGAAATGATGATGATCCGGGCAGACCTGACCTTTGAATACAAGTCTTGGGGCTGATTGCTTTCAGAAGCACTACCTTGCAGCAATTTGTGGGCAGTCTATTCTGCTTTATCAAACATTGATCAAAGACACTCTTGAGATACAGCAAAAGAAGTGAGCTGAGGGAGACGATAGACCTCTATCTAACAATTGTTGAATTTGAATGTAAGGAAGCATAACCCATGAATTATTGTGCATCTGTGTTTGTGTGTGTTTGTTTCTTTGTTTGTGTATGTGTGTGTTTGTGTGTGTGTGTGTGTACCTACTTAACTATATTTTGGGGACAAATTTGTTCCCAGAAGTGACCAAAACCTGACAAAATCTTCAGGAACGTCCTCATTTGTAAATCGGGTATAAAAATAAAGTAATTAAAGTTTTTTTTAAAAATGAAAACATGCAGAAAGTTTTCTGTGATGAGTAGGTTTGGGGGTAGGGTTAGTATAAGGGGATAAGATATACAGTTTGTACAGTATAAAAACCATTACATCTATGTAATGTCCCCATTTAGATAGCTAAGTAAACGGGTGGATGGATGGATGGATGGATGGATGGATGGATAGATAGATAGACAGGAGATGGACAATGACACTGAAACACTAGCCATAGAGTGTTGGAGGTTTCCCGCATATGTATTTGCACGGCCTGGTGGCCAATCTTCACTGATTTTACATTCCATCAGTATGAACAGAGTGTGAAGGTTGAATAAGCTGAGCAATAGCACTGTTGCACATAAAATATTGCAATCCACACAAAATAATGGGAGACATATCAGAGTTCAAAAGAGGACAAATTGTTGGTGGCGTCTCGCTGGCTCATCTGTGACCAGGACAGCAAGTCTTTGTGGTGTATTGAGAACTTTTGTATCCAGGTTCATTTCGGCATACCACCATGTATGACAAACCGTATCAGCATGATAATGCACCAATATACACAGAAAGACTTGTGACAGAATGGTATGATGAACATGAAAGTGAAGTTAAACATCTCCCATGGCCTGCACAGTCACCAGATCTAATTTTTTTTTCTACATTTTTTTTTAGTCACTTTGGGGTATTTTGGAGGAGCGGGTCAAAAATTGGTTTCCTCCACCAGCATCACATAGTGACCTGGCCACTGGAATGGCTCAAAAAAGACTTGTGTCTGTCATTCCCAAGACGAACTGATGCTGTATTGGCCGCAAAATGAGAACCTACACCATAAATTACTGTGGTCTAAAATCAGCTGTTTTTGTTTCATTGTCCCAACCCTGTAGATAGCCTGAGAGAGAGACAGAGAAAGAGAGAGAGAGAGAAAGAGAGAGAGAGAGAGAGAGAGAGAGAGAGAGAGAGAGAGAGAGAGAGAGAGGGAGAGGGAGAGATAGATAGATAGAGAAAGAGAGAGAGTACTATAAATGTCTGATAGCATATAATTTTTGGAGTGGTGGACCGCCATCAAACTACATCCTCTAGCCCAGCCATTAGCATGTGCTGTAGGTGAGGTTGTCTTCACTTAGCATCATTCATGCTGTCCTTGTGGACAATCCCCTGTGATTTTCCTACAACAAAGGGAGTTACTAAAGCCTCTGATATGGCCAGCAAAAGAACAGAGTATGAATCCTCATTAGCAAAAAGCCCTTGTTGTAGGGCATTCAAAGTGTCTCTTGCATACTCCCTTGGCATGACAAAACGGCAATAGGACAAGGGGACCTTGCATTTCATTAAGGATACAACCTGTAGTTATGCCTCAAAATGGTAACATTCAGAAACCCAAAGATGCCTAAGAGAATGTCCTGATAAATGTGAAGTTAATTTAATTTTAAGGATATTCCTAGTCATCTATGACCATGACTTAATATTACAGGAAGAAATTAAAATGTGATCGGTCTTACACTGCAGGCTTAATCATATAAGAAACCACTGTTAGAGACCAAGAGGGAAAATGTACATTATATATAAAATTGGAAAAACAACTGCGGTGGTGCAGTTATAGCATCAGAAAGCAATAACATAATACTTTGAAATATACATATAGTAGTAAATGATTACTGTGTTCGTTTGATTTTATAATAGTGGTACTGTTGGGAAATAAATTAAAGTCCAATTGAAAAACGAAGAGACACTTCAGTTGTATGGCATGTGGTCTATAAATACTCCCTTTCCTTTTTGGGATGTCCTAACTTGTACCTCAGTGATGCTCTATTATAAACGATGGCAGTTAAATGGTGCCTGTCAATATCATCTGAATGGGGTGATTAATGAGGGAAGAAAAATGAAATGAATCCTTTTGTAAAGAAGAGTAGAAAAAACAATAACGTCTGGAGTGGAATCCATCGATCAACATGAAACAGACAGATGGTGCAGAAGATGACAAGTTTCATCTCCCTCTTTGACTTTCTCTCTTTCTGTGATTTATGGCAGGTGTTAATTGTTGTAATAATGGTTCAAGGCTTTGTGTGAGGATGAGAGAGAGAATGAAAGGTGTATCTAGCACAGCAAATGTTGAGGGGTGCATGGGTCGCCGACCCTCCATAAGCGGACCATCATATGAAAAATAAAATAACTTACTGAGGGCTCCTGTTCTGTTTAATCAAAAAAATAGTTTTTTATTTATTTATAATAAATAAACAAAAAATAAGGAAAGATAAAAAATATTTTTATATTATATATAAAAAAAAAAAAAAAAAAATATATATATATATATATATATATATATATAATTATTACTTTGACATAACATGCTCAAGACAAGTGAGAGGTCTGAGCACAGAAACAGACATTTATTCTCAGACTCCGCATCTTTATCTTAAAAATGAGGACTAGACATTTGGAGGACGTACACAGTCTGTTCTGATTACCTCACCATCACAACTCTCATGAGTCATCCGACAAATCCTGTGTTTTTTGACATTCAGGCCACCTAAAACCATAATTATGTCGCAAGTGTGTGAGTGTGTACTTGCTGAGGAATGTTGTGAGAGGCTAATTAGGATTTGTTTGTTTGTAAACTTTACTTGCTAAAAAAAATCCGACGGCTTTCATTGCCCACACACAGACACAGTGAATAAATAAATAAATAAACAAACAAGCAAACAAATAAATGGATTAGAAACTGCTTTAGTGCTGAAAGTCCTATCTCCTTGAGTTCTTTCACTATACTAGCCACTTGAAAGGACATAATAGTTGACACAGTTTGTGTGTTCTGCCTCATTTCTAGCACGTAACCAAGAATGCTTTTGACTTCGCATTGACCATTCAGCTCTAAAGAAAACCTCATGCTTACAGCTGTTCCTCTGGCTTGGTGAAAAAAATAGTGGAAAAAGTTGCTAATTCTTCAACTGAATTTACAGGTGAGCCAAATGTCACTAAATTCAGCACTGTTCCCCGCAATTGCAGCCCTTCACTGTTAAGACAAAAGCTTAATCTGGCTCTCGGTTACACAGTCACACATCCACTTGTGTGTCAAGTCACTGTATGGATTTTGGCTTTGTGGAATTGAAGTACTGAGAGAGGGAGAGAGACTTCCTTTTTTTTTTGTTTATTGTCTTTTTGCTCTCTAAACAAACAAGACAACAAGCAGGAGTGGCAAGTGCTCATTTTGAAAAGCTTTCTATAATGGTGTGTCCTAACAGGGTCCCTGAGACTGTTTACAGGGCTTGTGTCATTCTGCCGTCCACTTCACTTCTTTAAACCTCCCTCTGGGCTTTTTCTCTGAGTGTTTGCTCTCAAGACGTTCCTGGCTTCATGCATTCAACCTGAGGTGAGCATTGTTCTCACTTCATAGTTTCCACGATGGCTGTCAAGGGAATACTGAATGTACCGCCATTAGGATTAAAAGAGAGTGGAAGAATGAAGAACATTAAGATAGCTTTGTGCAACAGTCTTTTTATTGTTCTTGCTCATCATTATTCAACATGCAGCATTTGCATAAATTCGCTTGTGAAAATGTGCAAAATCCTCACTCACTCACTCACTCACTCACTCACTCACTCACTCACTCACTCACTAAACTACACGCTAATTTCTTCAGTCATTCATCACTCCCACATTTGCATGCTTACTCATTTATTGGCTCCCTCATTCATTTGCATATTAATTAATTCATCCATTCTCTTGCTCATTCACTGACTCATTAATTCACTGACTCACTCGATAAACTGCTAATTAATTTCTACTGTCATTAATCCATCCAGTCAGTTGTTTTCTCACTTGCTCCTCAAGTTACATGCTCTCTCACTCATTTATTCACTCACTGACTTACTTACTTACCCTTTTCGCTCATTTAATCATTCAATGACTGAATAACTCATTGAATCACTCAGTCGATCATTAATTCATTCATGCATTCTCATATTCATTCACTTCAGCCATTTTCTCTCCTGTTACTCCATTAACATTCACTGAATTTATTATCCAATAATGGATTAATAAATTACTGAATTCATTAATTTATTGTAATAATGTTTTATAATTATTAATGTATCAAATGTTAATTCATTTATTATTTAATTAATGAATAAACAATGGTACCACTTTTTTTGATAGTCCACTTTAGACATTCTATAAACTTTAAATAACTTTGCAACTGCATGTCAACTAGTAGTCATTAGCAGACTGTCTACTTAAAGGGTTAGTTCATCCAAAAATGAAAATGATCCCATAATTTACTCACCCTCAAGCCATGCTAGGTGTATATGACTTTCTTCTGTCAGCCAAATATAATCGGAGTTATATTAGAAAATATCCCGGCTCTTCCCAGCTTTATAATGGGATCCAATGCATCCATCCATCATAAAAGAAATCCATACAGCTCCAAGGGGTAAATAAAGGCCTTCTGAAGCGAAGCGGTGCGTTTTTGTTCGAAAAACATCCCTATTTATAACTTTATATAACTATAATCACTGGCTTCCGGAAACGGCCTTATGCGAGTCGAGTTCCAGCGGAAGGGTGACCTCTGACCCGACGCATGACGTAGGATGTGGAATGTAGTGTAAGCTTAGGTGAGAGTAGACGCCTCTCACGGTTCAAACAAATAGGGCTGGACAACAAACTCAAGGTCCTCTTATTTTAGGCTTCTAATTTGTGTCCGGTGTTTGCTCAATACTCTACGCTTCCGCATTTGTCACTACGTCATACATCGGGTCAAAGGTCACTCTTCCACTGGAACTAGACTCGCGTTGGAGCTTCAAAAACTCAGAATCTATTCACTCCCATTATAAAGCTTGGAAGAGCCATGCAAGGTCTTTTAAATATAACTCTGATTGTGTTTGGCTGAAAGAAGAAAGTCATATACACAGCTTGAGGGTAAGTAAATTATGGGATAATTTACATTTTTGGGTGAACTATCCCTTTAATATCTGCTTACGCTTTATTTTGATGCTCCCCCAACAGACATTCTGTAAGTAATAAGTAACTATAAGACTATAAGTAACTTTGCGAGTACATGCCAACTTCTACTACTGAACTTCTACTAAATTCTACTAATCCTAACCCAAACATCACAGTCTTCTAATACTCTTCAGTCTTCTAATGAGTTGCAAATTAGTGAGGGTTAGTTGACATGTTGCAAAGAGGGTTAGTTGCAAAGTAACTTGTAGTCAGTAGAATGTCTAAAGTGGAAAATCAAAATAAAGTGTAATCTAAACAATTATTTAATACATTCTTTTATTCATTCATTCTTTTACTCACTCTTCACTTTTTGACATTCGTCCATTCATTTCACTGACATTTTCTCACTTGCGCTCCCATTTTACAATAAATTAATCACTCACTGAATTAATTATACATTAATGGATTCATAAATGTGTGGTAATCATGTTAATAACTGATTATCAATTTAACAAAAAACATGAATCATTTAATTAATAAATACATTATTAAAAAATGAATGCACTATTTCACTCACTAACTCACTCACTCACGAACTTATTCATTCACTTATCCATTAACAAACTAATCCTCTCATGGATTTTTCTTAACTATTTAGTTCCCCCATTCTTGCATTCATCCAGATAATTATTAAGTCACAAGAACTGTCCCCACATCGATTCATCCTATAAAATAATTCTGTGATCAATTTTCTGCTAGCGATTTGAATTAAGGCAGTAAGTAGGTTAACATCTGTTCCACCCTGTTTTTTACAGTATTCACCTGAGAGCTCCTTCAGCGTGCAGGACTGCAGAGTGAACTGTCAGGAGCTTATCCACAGTCAGCTGTCAATCAAAGTCCGCTCTCCGACTTGAGTGCCGCCCGCTGTGGGAAAGAGACACACTTGATCAGACGCAGCTCTTTTCCACCCTCCGATAGTCTTGTTCTAATTCTACACACCCAAACAATGAAGGATCCCTGCCCTACGCTGAATATTAATCCGATATGTTAATTAGATGCAGAGCGAGTGTCAAGGGTACATAATGAAAGACAAGCAATTAAGAGAAAACGAGAAAGTTAGCGCCACCTTTGCCTCCTCATTAAACGCCTAGGAGCCAATTGCTTTGTCAGCCCATTTCTGATCCACTTCTTTTTGAAATGTGAACCATTAAAGGCCGGAAATTATTTGTTAAAATTAAAAGAAGTTCCCTCTTGGAAAGGCTGTGATCATTTATCTTTCAGGACGATTTAACAAGCCTTTGGGGACAACAGAATTCAAATATCTATGTAAATTAGAATGACTATGTGAAGCCAAAAAAAAGCTTAGCTGTTGTGTTATAAGGCAATTAAAGTGTGGCTTTAAGTTTTTATCCGCAGAGAGAACAAGCCCTGCTTTTAGGAATTTAAGATGGAGTCTAACTGAGAGAGGTTTAGAGAGGAAATAAAATTATATTCATTTACCGAATTACAGAAAAAAACAGAGTGTGAATAATACTCATCTTCCGTTTTCAAGCCTGTCTAAAGAAGATAGTTTAGAAGGGAATGCCTTAGTCTCTCTCTCTCTTCTCCACTGTTTTTTTTCATTATTCACTCATCTACCTCCACAGCATATGCAAAAAAACAACGCTTAACATTTTTCTGTCACATGGTCAACTGTCGTAAAAATTTATTTGCTTTTGAATATCAGGCACGCATTTTGCACAAAATGTCCATCTACTACCTGACATGTCTAGGTAATAAATTATAAGAAACCACTGAAAAAGTAATCCTGAGAAATGACATGGGTCTCGAGGTTTTTTCAAACGTAACCCTGGGTTAATGAGATAAAAGCTAGTTTTTACCCTAGGTTACCCTAGTGCCAAAGTTATTTAGTGTGCAACTATGTGGTGCTAAAATATTACCCTGAGTGTGTAACAAGAGACAACCAACCATAAGCCTCCTCAGTGCTTACCTCATCAAATATTATATATTTTTACAGTCCGAGAGAAGCAGATAAAAATGCATTGCAGGCTGACAGATGCGTGGTCTTAAAGGGTTGTACTAATTCTCTTAATGAGTAATGGGTGTGTTTTGGGCATAACATGCAACAAACCAATCAGAGTCTAATCTCCCATTCCCTTTAAAAGCAAGTTGCTATTCGCTAAATAGCTATTCGCTATTTACATGGCGGAATTTGCAAGCGGAAAGACTGAACACATCTCCAGAGAGGAAACGGATCTGCTCGTGCGCAAGGTTAAAGTGCGCAACCAGACCATCTACATCTAAGCCGGATTCCACCATATCTTTATGTACACAATAATAATCTTTTACAATGTAATCCTTTTATTTGTAATATTTGGCATGACTGTGTGCTGCTGCATCCCTGTGTGTGTAATAAGCAGAGTGTACGCTTTGTGCACCCGTCTACAGGCGCATATTACTAATGCGCCCTTTAAATAACAAAAAAAATACTGTGCCATTGACTTTAGATCAGGTTTTTGTTGGTCAATGGCACAGTCTATTTCAGTTGCCTCAAAATAGCAACGCGGCAACAACACCTCGTTTTCAGACCAGCACTGCATGCCCATGGGCAAACAGATGGGCGCAAATGCAAGTGCTATTTCAGCTCAGGCTGAAACTAGCAAAAAAACACTTTCCTCGACCTCACGCCTGGCACCGCATTGCACCGGGTGTATGATAGGGCACAAAATTTTAACCAGCATTTATAGTTGTAACATCTGATCAGGCTCCGATCCGCCAGAGGGAGCCCTCACCTAATTATTGTCAACTCTGTCACTTCCTGGTTCTGCCACATCAACTCCTGTCATGTCATTTCCAGTTCAGCTTGTATTTAAGCCGTGTTCACACTGCCACATTGCCAAGTATTGCCAGTTCTACTGCCTTACTAAGTATTCTCCCATACCATTGTTGATGATTACTGTTATGACCAATGTTTTCATTCTTGTGACTCATGTTTTTGAATTACTAGTGTGGATTTGTTTGCCATTGGACGGTTTTGCCTGTATTTCAAAGTGACTGACGTTGCATTCAATATGCACATTTGGGGTTTCATATCAATTTCATATCCGACAAGCACATCTATGAAAGCAGACCTTGTTATAGCAGCCAAACAGAAAATTTGCCATCATGGGTTCGATTCCCTGGAAATCTAATAACTGATCCAATTTATCTCAGATACAATGTCTGACACGTTAGATAAAAACATCTGCAAACTTAGATATAAATTGGAATATGGGGGAATGTTTGGAACATCTTTTTGCAAACAGCCATTACTTTTGCCATGCCATTTGGAGCACAGAAATCACTTAGAGTAGCTTTAACTTCACAATTCCCAGATTACAATAAATAAGCAGATTGCCCATAAATCCTTAAAATGTCATTACATTTGACATCAAATCTCCTCTAACCTGAAACCCAAACACATCAGAAGCCCTGGGGATATGCTAGAAATGTTATCTCAGAGCTGGCTGGGTTACAGATGTTTTTATGGAGTGTGTGTGGAATACAGCAGGTTGATTAAAATCCCAACTCTGATGTAACAGGCGGAGGAAACATGCCCTGCTAACACACATCAAAAAAGCACTTACACAAGATCCCACAGTTCTGCAGGAGAGAGGCTGTTGGCATGGATGTGTGTGAGAAAGAGTTAAAAACAATCTTCAAACAATGCTAAACAACTGTGTTTACATGAGAAAGACTCTTTTTACATAGCTATACTTTATAAAGCTAAAGCTGAAAAAGTCTCAATATGGGGATATCCACAAAGATAAAATTATTACATTTTTATCTAAAAATTAAGATTTTTAAAAACAGTTAAATCATTTTTAAAATGATTTTTAAAAATGGATGAAAAAATTAAATAAATAAAAAGCTTTTACCTCCAGTCACTCACTCACTGATTGTTCTCCTACTCTAGCTAGTTCACTGGTGATTGAAATTTCATTGCATTATTCATAATAAATTCACCGGATATTTTATAACATACCTCACATGACGTGGGTGTTTAACTTTTCTTCATTTTAAATAAAAAGCTTTTATGTATTCTATTTTTCTTTTTACCGGCCAATGATGGTTCTGAAAGAAAATGCGCAAGGTTTGTTATAGTACCAAACACAAGTTTCACGCGCATCTGACTGACAGATAAACCGCGCACTCTTATTTCAGTGTTTATTGTTTTCGTTGTGGTTATTTTAGCAAACAGTTTGCTTTGTATATTCAGTTCAGTAGCATTAAGTCAAGAGAGTAAACTTTATCACGTTGTTTTTCTTGGTCCATCTAAGCAATAAATGCACATCCTTGAATGAGTGTATTTACTTCAACCTGGTTTTAAATATTAACTATCTGTAATGTAATTTTTTGTGTGTGGAAAAATTAAACAAAACTAAAATAGCCAATCAAATTTATTTTCACCCATCCCCCACCCATGCACAAACATACACACATTTGACTTTACAACACACAAACACACACCTTTATTTATTCTTATTCTCGCTTGCCCTCTAAATATGCCATAAGTGTACACAGATAGATTAATAATCAATTTAAAATATATGTAAAAATAAAAATTAATTAAATCTCATGGTATATAAACAGTATGCAAAACCGTACGGCTGCAGGCGCCACTGCTCAGAAGAAAAACTAAAACCTGAAATCTTATGCATTATGTAAATCAGCCAACAGTCCCCACTTGGAAAATGTCTTATTAAACACACTAAACAACGACTTAATTAACATCTAAAAGTGCAAAATGCTTTGTGTGAGAATTAGGTTTAGAGTAAGAGGGTAGAAAATGTCATGAGCTCTATATAATAGAAGTCTATAACTGAAAAGCCTAGTGTGTGTGGTCAGAGGGCTCCTCAAATCTCTCCTACGGCAGACGTTTAGTGATTGATTAGGCCTTCTCATTATCCAGCTCTGTGCTGCATCTCTCAGAAGACATTGGCCAGTATCCACTGATTCACTGAACCAATTTAAGCAAAATCGCTCCTTGGAGAATCTGGAGAATATCTTTAAACACCTGTGATTTACTGTGGCGATATGACACATGGGCGATAAGGCATTCATATGGCAGAAATAGAGCTAAATGATGAAATACAGAGTAACAGGACTGGCATAAGGAAGAGAGAGAGAGTAAAGATGTAACAGATGTAGACAAGATCATAGACAAACAAGGAAATGCTTGTAATGAGTAGGACTGCCAACCATCCTCTCTAATAAGGAAATCAATCCGGACTGAAGGGAACGGTCTTGCGTTTCATATTAAATCCATATAGGATGCATTTTGTCCCTTATTTAAGCGTCTTACCCCAAATAGCTAAAAACACCTCAGGTGAGCTGTTTGAGTTGGCTTCTCTCATGGGCATAGCTTCAGGCGTTCACTGTGCTTAAAGGGCCTGAATATCATTTTTTAAACTGGGGGGGAATTCCCCCCTTACATGAGTCACATAGGGGGGATCTAAAGATTATTATGGGGGGGGGGGGGGGGAGAATAACTTTTGATGCATCGGTCTAATTTAATCATCTTCATTTATTAATACAGATTTGTATGCATGAATTGTGCATTTCCAGTTCTCAAAACAGTTAATAACAAAACAAACAAAAAAAACTTTATACAAAATACACCATGCTATTCTTCAAATTGACATTAAGACCTCTGTTTAAACTAGGCCTAGGCTATATATTAATGTCTCTCTATTTCAGTGTCATTTCTTTGCTTTTTTTTAAAACGTCATATAAAATACGCCATGCTCTCCTTCAAATTGACATTAAAAACTCAGTTTAAACTATATGTATTTATGTCTCTCAGTTTCAGAGTCTTTCATGCTTTTCAGTTCAATTTCAGGCACTTTTTTCTTTGGATTGTGATCTGCATCATCCGAACTTGTCTTTCGCTTCAGCCAGCGGTCCATATTTAAACTACGCTAACCGAACAATTCAGTGTCTGTGGCCGTGTTTGTGCGCGCGGGAAATATGCTGCGCATAACAATCCACCTTATTCCTGACAAGCTTACTGCGTTCCCTTTCGAGAGGTCTCTCCTATTGCGTAAGTAGCTTACGCTATGGGAAAACTCCTTTTCTCGAGAATATTGAAGTCTTTATGTAAAACGCATTGCAGCTGCACAGCTGACAGCAATGAACGAAGGAACTCGGTCATTGGCTGTGCTGCGGCAACTTGCTTGAACCAATGACGGGGCGACTCTGAATGCGCGACCAATGAGCGCGCTTCGCGCCTGCGCGCGTCAGAGCCCGCCAAGATGGGCGTGGCCAAGCTATATATTGGGCGCCCCGTCATGAGAGTTCTTTAGATTTAATCTCCTTCAGCGAACACCTTCTTCGCTGGATCCTCCGGATTATTGGAAGCCTTCGCCGCCGTGGAAAAGCATACCAGCGGGATTGCTACGAGGACGTCGGCACCTTCAGCCGCCTTCAAGCACCTCCTACTGAGCCATCCGGCGCGCCATATACGCAAGTATTTTACATCTGTCCGCCCCGCGACATTTGTGAAAGAGCAAATTTCCATTAAGGCGTTGTTTCAAATGCCTTCCTGCGCGTCGTGCAGAGACCTTCTCCCGGACGGGGATCGTCACATCATCTGCGCTCGCTGCCTGGGCCGTGACCACGCAGAAGCTGCATTGACCAAGGGCGGATGCCCGGAATGTGATGACCTGGGTCTCTCCGCACTACGGGCTCGCCTCGCCGCTTTCGCCGTGAGCGAGCCCATCGCCACCCCTCTGTTTGAGCCGCGCACTAAGAAAAAGCGCCGCTCACAGAGGCTTCCTGAACCTGAGCTCAGTGACGTCACGCCGAGCCAGTCTCCGCGTGCTTCACCGCCGCTCTTGCCTTCCCCACCGCCGGTTCAGTTCACCCAGCCGGACCCACACCCCTCTGGCAGAGCGGTGGGCCTTGTGACTTTCGGCGCGTCCGAGGACGACGGGGGAATGGACGACAGCTTGTCCATCGACGCTGCATCGGACGACTGGCCGGGCTCCACTCTCGACCCCGCCCCGTCGACGCTAGCTAGCACGAGCGGGGGCTCCACTATGGATACTGAGATTATCCGTGTCCTCTCTAAGGCCGTGGAAGACCTCGGGCTCGATTGGTCTTCTCCCGAAGAGCCAACCCGGAGCCGACTGGATGAGTGGTTTCTGCAGGGGCGCCAGCAGGCCCCTCGGCAAAGGCCTTCTCCCTTCTTCCCGGAAGTTCACGACGAACTCACCAAGTCGTGGAAAGCCCCCCACTCTGCGCGCCTAAAGCCTTCTTTTTCTTCTTCGCTCTCCTCAGTGGACGGCGCGAAGGAAAGAGGCTACGAGGGAACGCCGCCCCTCGAGGAGGCCGTGGCCAATCATCTCTGCCCGCCCTCCACCTCCGGATGGAAAGCCAAAGCTTCCCACCCCTCGAAACCCTGCCGCACTACCTCTGCTCTCGCCGGTCGCGCCTACGCCGCCGCCGGCCAAGCTGCATCAGCGCTTCACTCAATGGCGGTACTTCAAGTGTTCCAAGCCAAGCTTCTCCGCTCTATGGACGAGTCTGGCCCCGAACCCGAAGCCTTCAGGGACTTACGCAGCGCGACTGATATAGCTCTGCGAGCCACGAAGGCCACCGCCCAGTCCATCGGCCGTGCTATGGCTAATTTGACTGTTCTCGAGCGCCATCTGTGGCTGACTCTGACTGAAATGAAGGACGCGGATAAGGCGCCATTTCTCGATGCGCCTATCTCCACCAGCGGGCTGTTTGGACCGGCGGTTAAAGGTTTCGCCGAACGCTTCACTGAGGCCCAGAACGCTTCACAAGCTATGCGTCATTTCCTGCCAAAGCGCTCCAGCTCATTGCAGAGCAGACAGAGACCGCCGCAGCCGCAGCGGGCTAGAACAGCCCCCACCGCCTCTCAGCCCGCGCCTCAGGCTGACGCTCGACGCCGCTCGCGCTCTCACAACCGCAAGCCGCCTCCTGAGCGACGGGGTCCTCGGCCCAAGATTGTGCTGAACCCTGAGCCTCGAAAGCCGTCCTAGCCACAGAAATGAGAAGAGAGAGTACGTGTCTCGCAAAAGCCGGACCACTCTCTCCGCAAAAGCTCAAACATTACCCAGTCCCCTTACAGGCGGCTGGATATGTCCATACAGCAGTCAATGGGCCAGTCACAGAGCTCGCTCACCTGCAAACAAACGCCGTTTTTACGGCGACGCACAGAAAACACAAAAAGAGTCTTTTTCTGCCTGCATCACTAAGGGTTCACATGTCCACAAAGTGTGCATTCCCAGATACTGTCAAAACAGTGCCAAATTCATTCCCAGCTCAGGCTGCGCTTCCCATGAATGTAGATCACGTGCCTACGGTCATGTACGCACCACTACACACAAGCACTGTTCACACAGTTATAAATTCATCCCCAGTAAAAGCGGGAAACATTATAAAAGTGACGCGTGTGCCTACCACTGTTTATGCACCCCCACTTATAAACACTGCCCTTACAGTGTCAAACAAAACCTCAGCTCAGGCTGCGAGTTTTACAAACACAGCGCGCACTGTTGTAATCACACACGCGCCCATTCACTCAGCTGCTCAGCGCGCGCCCGCGCCCCTGAGAGCTATGAGCTCAGGCGATTCGCTAGCCGGGTCCCTACGTCACAGCGGCCCGCCCCTAGCCTGTATTCAGCCCATATCTGTACACGCAGCGGCATGGGAAAACATTCCAGATATGCCGAAATGGGTATTAAATATAGTAAAGCACGGATACTCGCTCCAGTTCGCTCGCAGGCCACCACGTTTTACGACTGTGGTCGAGACGAAAGTGAGAAAAGAGTGTTCACATGTTCTACGCACCGAGGTGCGCAAACTAATAGAAAAGGGCGCTGTGGAAACTGTTTCCCCCTCTCTGAGCGGGACAGGTTTTTACAGCCGCTATTTTCTCGTCCCGAAAAAGGATGGCGGTCTCCGCCCCATCCTAGATCTCAGACACCTGAACAAAGCACTAATGATTCGCTCGTTCAGAATGTTAACAACCAAGCATATCCTCGCGCAAGTGCGCCCAGGAGATTGGTTTCTCTCAGTGGATCTGAAAGATGCTTACTTTCACATTCCAATAGCGCCTCATCACAGGCCGTTTCTGAGATTCGCTTTCGAGGGACAGTCATACCAGTACACAGTACTCCCGTTCGGCCTGTCCCTGGCTCCCCGTACATTCACGAAATGTATGGATGCAGCACTTTCCCCCCTAAGACAAAGGGGAGTGCGAATACTGAATTATCTCGACGATTGGCTGGTTCTAGCACAATCAGAGAGTCAGCTAATAACACACAGATCTTGGATTATCAGCCATTTAGAATGCCTGGGTCTAAGAATCAATTTTGCAAAAAGCATACTATCTCCCAGCCAGAGAATTTCTTTCCTGGGAATAGTTCTAGACTCGATGCAAATGACAGCGCGTCTCTCATCGGAGCGCGCGCTCACCATCCGGCGCCTTGCAACATCATTCAGAGCGGGCGCGCGCGCCCCCGTCAAACGGTTTCAGAGGATGCTCGGTCTCATGGCCTCAGCATCGGCCGTACTCCAGCTAGGATTGTTGCATATGCGCCCTCTCCAACGCTGGCTCAAGAGCCGCGTCCCTACTCACGCGTGGCGTTCGGGCCACTTTTTAATCAGAGCGAACCACGGCTGTATAAAAGCCCTGACGCACTGGAAAGCCGCCGACTGGTACCAGTCAGGCGTGAGTCTGGGTGTGAACACAAGGAGAAAGATGATAACGACAGATGCCTCCAAAATAGGTTGGGGGGCCCTTTACGAGGGCAGGCCTGTCTCCGGCTTTTGGTCAAACCCGGAGAAGCGCCTACACATAAACTGTCTGGAAATGAAAGCGGAAATGAAAACGAACACGTCCTGGTCCGAACGGACAACATGACGGTAGTGTCGTACATAAATCGCCAGGGTGGACTCAGGTCGAGCTCCATGCATTCAATGGCCAGGAGACTCATTTTATGGTCCCAGCACAACTTGCGCTCGCTGAGAGCAGCGCATGTGCCAGGCGCCCTGAACCAGGGGGCAGACATTTTATCCAGAGACAAGATTCTCCCAGGAGAATGGGCTCTCAACCCTCTGACGATTCAGTGGTTATGGAAAACCTTTGGCAAAGCGGAGATCGACCTCTTCGCCTCCAAGGAGAACGCGCACTGCTCTCTTTTCTTCACGAAAAGCACGGACGCGCTCGCCCAGAGCTGGCCGAGCCGCCCCTTATATGCCTTTCCCCCGATCGCGATGCTGCCACAGGTCATCAGTCGGGTCAGAGAGGAGGGAAACGCAGTGCTGCTGATAGCCCCACTCTGGAAGAACCAAACATGGTTTCCAGATCTGATGCAAATGCAATCTGCACCACGGCCGATTCCACTGAGGCCAGACCTCCTCAGTCAGGCCAGCGGGATGATATTTCATCCCCGCCCCGATCTGTGGGCCCTTCATGCATGGCCCCTCAACGGGTTCCCAGGAACCTCGCGAGCGGAGCACTAAAAACCATCGCTGAGGCGCGGGCGCCCTCCACGAGACGCTTATATGCCCAGAAATGGAAAGTGTTCGGTGACTGGTGTAATACCAAGGGCCTGAACCCTGTAACATGCGAGATTACGAGTGTACTCGTTTTCCTACAAGGGCTTCTGGAGGCGGGCCGCACCCCCTCCACGCTCAAAGTATATGTGGCTGCCATCACAGCGTCACACGACCTTGTAATGGAACGTCCATTGGGAAGAAACGACCTAATTATTCGTTTCCTAAGGGGCGCCAGGAGGATGAACCCTTCACGCCCCCCCTCAGTGCCGATCTGGGACCTAGCTACGGTCCTAGACGCTCTTAAAGGGCCCCCGTTCGAACCACTCCGAACCGTGCACCTTAAACAGCTCTCGCTCAAGACGGCGCTCTTGCTGGCACTCGCCTCGGTCAAGAGAGTGGGCGACCTGCACGCGCTTTCAACAAGCGCTGCCTGCCTAGAATTCGGACCTAACGACTGCAGGGTCGTCCTTAGACCGAAACATGGGTATATTCCTAAAGTGCTCACCACTCCCTTCAGAGCACAGGTTATCTCCCTAACTGCGCTTTCGTCTTCAGCAGACGAACACGACGCTAATCTACTCTGCCCCGTTAGGGCTCTCAGAGTGTATCTGGAGCGTTCTGCCCTATTCAGACAGACAGAACAACTGTTTGTATGCTTTGGCGGCCGTACGAAAGGTTCCGCCGTTTCAAAGCAGAGAATCTCTCACTGGATAGTCGAAGCTATAGCTCTGGCTTATGAAGCTAAGGGACTTCAATGCCCCTGGGGAGTCAAAGCACACTCCACCAGGAGTGTGGCTTCTTCCTGGGCATGGTCGAGCGGGATACCGATCGAGGATATTTGTGCGGCGGCAGGCTGGGCCTCACCGTCCACATTTATCAGATTCTACAACCTACAGGTCCCGACATTGCATTCCAATGTGCTATCAGCATAATGCTAGTTGAACTGCGAGTTCGTATCTAGATTATGTATGTGCTTGTGTCACACTGAGCGCCTTCTAGCCGCTCTGTATTTTTTCCCACATATAAAGCTCGCCTCTGCCGGCTAGTTGGATGATAACTTTGCTTTTTAGCTCAGGCACCTGCCTCTGGCTATCATAAGGCGAAGTTCAGCACGCACGGCGTTTTGCATGGTGTTCCCATAGCGTAAGCTACTTACGCAATAGGAGAGACCTCTCGAAAGGGAACGACTCGGTTACTAACGTAACCTCGGTTCCCTGAGAGGAGGGAACGAGTATTGCGTAAGCTGCCGTGCTTGTGCTTGGTTAGTTCGCTTCAGTCGTTTTAACCTAAAGAACTCTCATGACGGGGCGCCCAATATATAGCTTGGCCACGCCCATCTTGGCGGGCTCTGACGCGCGCAGGCGCGAAGCGCGCTCATTGGTCGCGCATTCAGAGTCGCCCCGTCATTGGTTCAAGCAAGTTGCCGCAGCACAGCCAATGACCGAGTTCCTTCGTTCATTGCTGTCAGCTGTGCAGCTGCAATGCGTTTTACATAAAGACTTCAATATTCTCGAGAAAAGGAGTTTTCCCATAGCGTAAGCTACTTACGCAATACTCGTTCCCTCCTCTCAGGGAACCGAGGTTACGTTAGTAACCGAGTCGTTTTGAATTATGGGTGGCACTTCCGGTTTGGGGAACTTCCATTCAAAAAGACTGAAACGAATCATTTCAAATCATAAGGTTGCCCTACAAATAAAGCTGATCCATCAGTTTGACTTAATGAGCTATCAGTTTTCTTTCATGTTTTATCTAAGAATAACATGAGAATAACGTAACAATTGGTATTTTAACATGACATGTTATAACAAGAATATCTATAGTAAGAGCTCTGCATTCTTTTCCTCATGATTCTTTTCCTTTTGAATTCCGCTGTATTAGTATGATAAAGGTCAACATATAACTTACTGCACATTTGTGGTCTGTTCTCCCGATTTAATTTACGATGTATACCATTAATAATTCACTGGAATCCTCCCCAAATCCTCACGTCTCTTTCCAGGTTTGGTTTCACAGGTAAATACAATTTATTATCGGTCAAATTGACTGAAATCACTTTAAAATAGTATCACGCAATGCTGAAGTAAAACATTTTTATTATTATTATTATTAAGGCAACGTATGTTACATAATACAGATTGCAGTGATATTTAACCGATCGATTTTGCTGTGGAAAGATGCTTTTGAGATTATTCATGGTCTGTTGAAAGTACCTTGTTGATGCTTTTACACGTTTAAATGTCCTTTTAATTTTCAATGGTTGAAGGGTGAGTAGAATAATGTAATGTCATCGTACACGGTTTAAAAATATATATATTATTGCGTCCATAGAGCTCTTTCACTGATTGTTTACAGTTTAATGGAAGTTAAACCCATAATTCGCGCAAAGCATCATGGGGCGCAGGAATACTGTGGATAGAGAACAAGGAGAAACGCGCAGTCACATGCTCAAACAATCAACAAAGTCACTCTAGATGTGTAAAAACAAGTGGAAAGCGCGGGCGCGCCGCTGTCTCCTCCTTTCCACAAGCGCTTGCTCTCCCGTGGCGTCTGTCGTTGCTATGCAACAATGAACCGCGATCTCCATGATGACAAGTAAGTATCAGCAAAAGATTAATTGATTCATAACCCTTGCATTAGCTTTACTACTAGATATATTTATGGAGATGAAAAATAATAAGGCGACCTGTACAGCTATCAGCTGTTCGGCCGAGCATTCAATGTTGTTACGCTGTAAGCTGATCAATTGGTTCGTTGCTGCCGCGCTCTATCACTCGCACACCATAAAGAGCAAAATGTTTTTTAATATTTCAATTTCGTGATTAAAATGACATAATTTGGAAGCGGATAATTTCTTCACAAACAGCTCATTATGACTCAATGTTAGAATGCTGCACCTACACTCCATAGTGTAAATAAGATAAGCGCAACGCAGATCACTGCATTGACAGCGTGAAACATGATCTGTCTACAGCCAGGTCTCAGCAGAAGACAGAGAATGCCGGTCCAGCGCTGATTGAGGAATTAAATTCGAAAATAAAAGACAGTTTGACATCCTTTTTCTCGCATCTGTGAATTTAGTTTTTTAATCATTTGCTGGGATAAAGCAAATATATTTGTGCGGGAATTTCTCGCACTATAAAAGCTAACCTTGCGGGAATGGTTTAAATTATGCGCAATCCCCGCATTCCCGCACCGAAATTCAAGCCCTGGCTTGTGTCACATTTAGTTTTTGTTTAAATCCGGTCAGTTGTCACAGACGGTTTACTTTAATCTAAAATGGCATATGCGCTATAAATATGTTAAGTGTGAGAACATCCCTTATTCTCCTCTTCTAAAGTTGACATCTCCAGAGCAATAAAAGCAAAATCATCTTATGTACATAAAACAATGTGTGTAAGACTGAGAGGTTTGTAGCAGGGTGTTTGAAGTAACTAATTAACTGCAGAGACAAATATGACCTTTCCCTAAGACTACATCGATTTCCCCTACAGTGACACACACACACACACACACACACACACACACACACACACACACACACACACACGCACGCACACACGCACGCACGCACGCACACACACACACACACACACACACACACACACACACACACACACACACACACACACACACACACACACACACACACACACACACACACACACACACACAAATAAGATAGATAGAGGATGGCATACTGTAGAATTGACAAATAGTGTGAGATAGAATCTTCTGAATGTGTATCCGCAAATAAACACAGTGGCAGTTGACCCACCAATCAGAACAACACACACTTGCTCACATCTTTGATCTGGAGCTGTTTCTTTTATATGATTGTTTCTCCTGAAATCCACTTATAATGTTAGTCAAGGTTTCTTGCATCAAAAACAGGCATAGTTTAATTTTACATTCATCACAGTGTGAGACGTGTGTGCGCTGAAATGCAAAACCCTGTTATAGTCAATGAATCTGTCTACTCCAGAATCGCCTGATGCTTTCAGATGACAAATCATGTTACTATTTGTTGCACTGCTTGCAACAAATGGTACAAATCTTTACAAAAAAAAAAAAAACAAAAAAAAATTTACAAAAAATGGCCATTTCACTAAGCCATTTTATCTTCCCCATCTTTCTGAAATAAAATTATGAATGTCCATATCGTACAAACTATCTAAAAAATGAAGGAATATACATTTTTCCATGTTACAGTGTCTGTAGGGTCTCTGTACCTTCTGGTCATCTGATTTTCTACTTAAAGGGAAATGAAAAATACTTTTTGATTTTTTTTTTTGTTGTTCAAGAAACAAAAAAACAAGAATTAAGGTCAAGGTCAAAGTCATTTTTATTTATATAGCACCTTAAAGCAACATGAAAGCTGACCAAGGCTTTATAATACAAATAAATAATCACACAACTATAATGGTTAAAAATAAATAGATTAAACATCTTTATCCATAAGAAAGACCAACGTTTAAAATTAAAAACCCACAATAACCAAAGAAATTAATCAAAAAACAAGCCCCCAAAAAAGCTAAAAGCTAAAACCTGTGAAAAGAGGTACATTTTCGAGGACGATTTGAAAGCTGGTAGTAAAGCAGACAATCTCACAGATTGAGGTAGTGAGATCCATAGCTTTGGGGATAATTGTCATGAAACAGGAGGTGAGACACGGAGATTAACTGAACAGGTTTTTTATTCACAGATAGGTTTCGATCTTTTGTACCGTCAAACGGGTAAGTGAAGAGCATAAGCAGTTCAATGGACAGCAGTGACACGTAACAGACGAGTCTTTCTCTTTGCAGGATGGAAGATGAGCACACAGATGAGATATAATCTGATAGACAGGTAACTTAAGGAGGATAAAGAAACACAGGTGAGTAGTTGGTTCACTCTCATTTAGAGACGAGACCGGAGAATGAGTGAGTGTGAGCTTTGTGCTTATGTATGGTGTTTGATGAGGGAGCGACAGGTGTGGCAGGTTAGTATTCTGGTGATTGTGAACGGGTGGGTGGAGCTGAAGGACCTGGTGCTGATGGTATGCTGGCTGAATCCATGACACTACTACAGAAAAGGCTCTGTTAACTTTTAGGGGCTGTTTACACGACACCTTTTTCAACTAAAATCTTTTTATTCACGGATCCATGTGAATGGGGATCGTTTTGACAACAGTGTCGTCTGTACGCGGAAAACTCAAAGGAAAAACTTCTCAGTTTTAAGCATATCGTTGTTGTGTAAACGTACCCTTAGATTTCAAGCGAGACAATGGGACAACGGGATCTAAGAGATCTCCGGGGGGAGTAGGGACAAATAAGATCTGTAATCTAAGCTGGAGCCAGGCCATGTAAGGCTTTAAATACAAAAGTTAAAACCTAATAATAAATTCTAAATCTGACCAGTAGCCAATGTAAATGTACTAAGATAGGGGGGTGGGGGTGGGTGCTCCCTCCTCTATTCCCCCCTCTATTCCCCCCTCAAGAAACGAGCTGCAGATGCAAACCTGAAAGGCAAAACTGGTTGACAGATGTTTTTTTGTATTTTTGGTTCATGAGTAAAAAAATTGTTTATACATTGTTTCTCATTTAATTAATTCATTTTTAAGTAGAAAATCAAATGACCAGAAGGTACATGCATTTTCTACAGACTTGCTTTGCACTCATTGATCTCTATATAGATAACATATATATTATATGATATTATCTATATTATAGATCAGTGTGTTTCCACAATGTCTCAAATCAACACTTCCAACGTCACAACTTGGCAACTTGTGTATCATCTAGAATTCCAAGTTACCCATACGTAAATACAGTATGACTTCACTTAGTCATTCACGTGCTCTGAAACTTTTTTCAAATTGAATGACACATTAGTATCCAATGACAATATAAATTAATTCAACAGAATTAATGTAACCAATTGGCCTTTTAACTTTTTTAATGGAAATCACCTGTGACATCATGAGATTTCAATTGATTTCAATAAAAATGCAGCTCTACCTGAAATATACTGATGTACCTGAAGTTTAGTTGCACACCTTAAAGCATAAAGAAGAAGGGAAAAAAAACAGTTCCATGCAACACTGCGAAAAAATAATTAAAAAGCACAAGGCATTTAAGAATACAAGAACATTTCCAAGTCATTAAGTATTCCTTAGAGAACAGATGAGTCAGTAATTAAGAAATGGGAACAGTATGGCACAGCTGCAAATCCTAAAGCAGCCCTCAAAACCTGACTGTGCAAGAAGAAAATCAGACTAAACACTATTGATTCAGCAACATATATATATATATATATATACATTTCTTTTTTTTTTTTTAAATTAGTGCTTCTCCGATGACACATGTCAGCAATGCTTCACTGTGACCAAGAAGGATGCTGAATTAGCAATTTGTAAAATTTGTTTGGCTGAAATATTGAGAGGCGGCTCATTGCTGAAGAACTACGACTGGCTTAATTTATCAACTGAGAACACAACACCCTGAACAGCAAACATATAGTTACCCAAATTGAATTACCCCAAACTCATTTTGGTGCATCACTACTAAACATCATATTTGTCATAAGCATGGCATCAAACCAAATACTGTGCAATGTTATTTAAGGAAACACAATGTCCCTACTGTGAATCATGGTGTCGGAAGCAACATGCTGTGAGGAGGTTTCCTGCAGCAGCCCTGGAAGGCTTGTGAGGCTTGTGAACGCAGTTACAACACGGAAATTGTAGTGTTGGAGAAAAACCTCATGGAGTCTGAATTACTTAACAATGTTCCCAATCTACCTTCTGCTCTACTGCTTGCACTACAGGAGATCATCTGAAAATAATTTTAAGACAATCCTTAGTATTTATTAGGTTTAACAGTAAGTGTCCCGTCACTCGCTCACCTCACTCTTGTGGCAGCTCTTCAAGCATCCCTGCGCTACCTCAGCCCCAACCGTTATTTTAATGCCTTCACTTTATATTAACATTAATCCATTAATTAGTTCAGGCGTGGGCTTAGCACTTATGCTCAAGCCCCTCCTTTACGCAAAACAAACCAAATCTCTTTACTTTCATGTTTTTTTAAGAAGTAAGATGGATGAACTTGTGAAATCTTATTAAATTCTGCACGTGTGACAGAAATCCTGTGGGTCTACAGCAGGGTTTCCCAAATGGGGCTTCGTGAGGTAATCCAGCGGGTTTAACGTGCATTTTGGGAATGGAATGTGCACTTGTTTCACTTTATTTATACATTTGCATAATTTCCAACATTTCTGTGGACAGAAGTTTGAAGAAGTTCACCAGTATTCTGCCAAAATAAATGTTCACGGATTTAAAATGTTAAAAGCTTGTGGGTTTGAACATTTGAAAGTGAAGAATTTAAGACATAAGTATTTATAGCCTGTAGTGTAAAACAATAGTTTTTTTTTACAATGCAGTAATATATTTGTTCTTATTTTTTAATAATTACAGTTAAAAGTACTGCTACTACTACTAATTATACTTTGAAACAATCCGTATTGTAAAAAGCACTATATAAATAAAAGTGACTTGACTTCACTACTACTACTACTACTACTACTACTACTAATAATAATAATAATAATAATAATAATAATAAAGACTCTGAAAGAAGTTGGTTTCAGCAGCAGCAGTATGAAATATTTTCATAACATGAAATGTAATTTTGCTGTCATATGACAAAATAATTGCAATATATTCTTTTTTGTCCAAGCTGTGCAGCCCTATGAATAATTTTAAAATAAAAACAATCAAAATAAAACACTTACTGAAAAACATATTCAATATTTTGATCTGTTTACCTTGCATGTCATTTAACCATAAACCAACATCAGAGAACAGTGAAAATGCAAATGTGTTGTTAAATTATTGAAATATTAACTTAAAATCTCAGGGGGTTGTTAGGGTAAATTAAATATAAAGTAAAGTAAATATTTTGCATCTAAGGGGTTGGGCTGACAAAAAAAAAAAAAAAGACAGTAAACTTGTCTACAGTAAAGTATCATGCCGCAGTCTAAAAGCAGCTGTTTTGTGACTGTGTGTGGCCCGGGTCCACATACCCCGTCACCCAGTTTTTTGTTCTGTTTGCCGGGGTTTCTGGGTTCAGTTGAGCACTGGTGGAGGAGAGAATGCAGTGACCTGCGGTGTTCTTATCTCAAGCTGAGCCCTCCGTTAAGTGTGTGTGTTTCAAGAGGAGTCCTCTGTTAATCTACTGCAAGAGTGTGTGACTGTGATGACTGTGAGTGTAGCATGCTGTGAATCACAGATGTGACTGCATGTGTTGCCCTCCCTCTCTCAAGGGCACACACACACACACACACACACACACACACACACACACACACACACACACACACACACACACACACACACACACACACACACACAAAGAGAGAGATGTGTTTTGTCTGACTCATCTAGTCATGTAAATAGTCATGTTTGAAGACTTAAGACCAGAGCTTAGCTGTGCCCACCTACCTGACCTTTCTGTGAATTTGGACCTTTAAATGCACACACAGAGGCACCAAACCCTCCCTTCAGCATAGTTAAATCAAGTACTGTATGTTGAAGTATGGATACCTATGTGGTGTTTTGAAATTGATTAACATCGGCATAAATTCTAGTCTGCTTATTTTGACTATTTAGACAGCCCACTTATGGCGCTTTTCCACTGCATGGTACGGCTCGGTACGGCCAAAGTCCTTTTAGGCAAGTCATGCCACTCGGCCGCCATCTTGGCAACGCCTCCAGGCAGCTATTTCGGACTAACAAGACCAGGCTCCTATCTAAATGAATGGGCAGAGAGTCAGAACTGCACTTTCACTGGTCACTGGGACATAAAAACTGCATGTATAGAAACAGCAGTAAAATATGATAAAAATCGCTGGAAAAGTTTGATGACTTTGCCCCAAAATAAGGTTTAAAACACCTTTTCCTCCATAGGTTATGCTTTTACTACGCATGCACAAGGGTTCTCTCCCTCTCTGTCGTGCGCGCGTTACACGGTTTGAAGCACAGTATGTGCGAGCTCTTGCTATCTTTGGCGTTACAGGTTTTCCCTATATAGTTGTATTGAGGATGGAGGAAGTGGCATGTCTCTGTATAAATAGTCTCTGGTACGGCTCAGTACTGTTCGGCTCGGCGCTGCACGGTTCGGCTCGCTTCGCTTTTCCACTGCGTGGTACGACTCGGCTCGGCGTGGCACGGTTCGGTACGCTTTAGCTCGGTTGCTTTTCCACTGCAGTTAGTACCGCTTCAAAGTGGGTGGTATTATGACTGATCGTTATAGTTTATCCGCTCCTCGGCAACCAACAAGAGGAATGTCTGCACTTCTCGTCCACTGACCACGATTCAGCCATTTCTTTTTTGGAAGTTTTTTTTCGTCAAGCAAGTAGTTTTAAAACAGGTGCTACAGCAGTGGCTGTTACTGGCTATTTAAATCTAGCGGGTTTGATGTCTCGCAAATACAATGACGCTGGTAGTGACGATTCTGTCTGTCTGACCAATCAGTGATCTGCAGTGTTTTAACGTCACATTTTAGTATCGGTACGGTACGCTTGGAACCTCAACAGAGGTGGTACCATTTGAAGCGAGCCGAAGCGAGCCGTACCGTACGTACCATGCAGTGGAAAAGCGCCAAAGCGTGCCGTACCGAACCGAACCATACCGTAGGCCTACCATGCAGTGGAAAAGCGCCCAACTACTCCATCTTGTTTTTACATGCCATTTTTATTATCTGAAATAGTTTTATCAACCCCATACTTTGTAAAAATTACTTTGTACCATGCACCCCTGGACCCCAGTTTGAGACCCCCTGTATTATTCCATACGTCAGTGCCAAAACTCTGATCTATTCAAAAAGTAAAGTGTGTCCAGACTACCCTCTTTCACTAATGTCTGACTTTGTGCTGTTAGTAAAGTGATTTGTCTTCACTTTTCAGTTGTCTATGTTGGACACATCCATTTCCTGGCCTCTCTGGAGTGTTAATGCAGACAGGAGCGTCTCTTTCCTTTTAAGTGGTTTGTTGTTCTAAGTGATTTGATTTGTTGTTCCATTACTCTCCCCCACTATGTCTACGAATCCTTTGTCTTGTTCCATCTCCCGTATCTAATTATCTCTCCATTTGTCACCAAACTCTTTCTTTTGGACATCATTCCATCCTCAGGTTCCCCACACTTTGGTTAACTTCAAATTCAAGGACCTTTCAAGGACTTTCCAGGTCCAATACCCTCAAATTCAAGGACTTAATGTGGGGACACATTTGTTGTGTCCAACAACAAACGCTGAGGTACCATGAGATAGTTTTGTGAGTGTGTGAACGTCATGGCAACGTTCAACACAAAGTACCTCACACGGGAAACACTTAACGTAACGCGTAAATGAGCGTAACTAACGTAAATCAAGCAAGCTAGTGTGCATAGGCCACGAAGTGTTGGCGGACACATTAGCGGACTGGAGGGAATAATATTTAAAAAAAATTCTAGAAAACTTCTTGCACAAAATAAATTCAAGCACTTTCAAGGACCTGTATCTATGTATGTTTATTTTCAAAAACTTTCCAGGGCCTTGAATTTTTTTTCCCAGATTCACAAACTTTCAAGGATTTCAAGGACCCGTGGGCATCCTGCAGTCTCTTCATCTTTAACCATCCATCTATCCATCCATCCATCCATCCATTTCTCTCCGTCTCAATATTACATTGCTCTTGTGAGTCAGGTTGGCCAATAGTCTGTAGGTTGACAGGTGTAATTTCCAGAGGAATGCTGGGAAGGAGAGCCCCCAGAGAGACACGTGCAGAGAGGTGTTAAATTCCTCTGTCCATCACCCTTTCTTTCGCAGAAATTTTCATTCATTCATTCAGCTCCAAAAGATTTCTGATTTGTCTGTATCAAATTTAGAGTGGTGCGCTACAGAACGAAAAGGCAGAGCATACCGCAGCTTTTTTTCCCCCCTGGGGTAAAATTGCCCTTTGAAATGGAAATCTGCAATTCATAGATACCAGCAAGAACAAACACCAGAACATTGCCAAAAAGGAGAAATTTCACAAGAATAGGATTACAAACAAGAGAAAGAGAGAAAAAATACTTTTGAACAGCCATGGTTTTGTCTTTGTTATTGTGGCATTATAATCATCAAGCTTCACCATATAGTGTAAGAAATTTAAACAACCCCCTGCATCCTAAGAACTAAATTTGCCACGTAACTCATCCTGCACTTTTTGTGCTATACACATGAATGACACCTCACATTAGGAGCAGACTGTCAGGATTATTGTTTTGTTTAGTTGTCTTTTCATTCCTATGTGTTTGTTTTTTGTGCTTCATTTCAGTTTAGCCTTTGATTGCTTCCTAGTTCGTCTCCTTTGTAATCGATTACGTTCAGCAGTCTATCATTATGTTTTCCCTGTGTATTTATACTCCCTGTTTTGATAATTTCTATGTCAGTTTTCGTCCTAGTTTGTGTTATAATGTTAAATTATTTTCTGCGCATTCTGTGCATATTCTCCTAGTTTATTAAAAGAAGTTATTGTGAGATATTCTGCATCATGCGTTTATTCAATACCATCATGTACAGGTCCTTCTAAAAAAATTAGCATATTGTGATGAAGTTCATTATTTTCCATAATGTAATGATAAAAATTAAACTTTCATATATTTTAGATTCATTGCACACCAACTGAAATATTTCAGGTCTTTTATTGTTTTAATACGGATGTTTTTTTGGCATAAAGCTCATGAAAACCCTGTCTCAAAAAATTATGTGGCAAAAAACGCTGCACAACGAGAAGAGGTGACCGGACCCTGAGGAAGATTGTGGAGAAGGACTGATTCCAGACCTTGGGGGACCTGCGGAAGCAGTGGACTGAGTCTGGAGTAGAAACATCCAGAGCCACCGTGCACAGGCGTGTGCAGGAAATGGGCTACAGGTGCCGCATTCCCCAGGTCAAGCCACTTTTGAACCAGAAACAGCGGCAGAAGCGCCTGACCTGGGCTACAGAGAAGCAGCACTGGACTGTTGCTCAGTTTTGCATGTCATTCGGAAATCAAGGTCCCAGAGTCTGGAGGAAGACTGGGGAGAAGGAAATGCCAAAATGCCTGAAGTCCAGTGTCAAGTACCCACAGTCAGTGATGGTCTGGGGTGCCATGTCAGCTGCTGGTGTTGGTCCACTGTGTTTTATCAAGGGCAGGGTCAATGCAGCTAGCTATCAGGAGATTTTGGAGCACTTCATGCTTCCACCTGTTGAAAAGCTTTATGGAGATGAAGATTTCATTTTTCAGCACGACCTGGCACCTGCTCACAGTGCCAAAACCACTGGTAAATGGTTTACTGACCATGGTATTACTGTGCTTAATTGGCCTGCCAACTCTCCTGACCTGAACCCCATAGAGAATCTGTGGGATATTGTGAAGAGAAAGTTGAGAGACGCAAGACCCAACACTCTGGATGAGCTTAAGGCCGCTATCGAAGCATCCTGGGCCTCCATAACACCTCAGCAGTGCCACAGGCTGATTGCCTCCATGCCACGCCGCATTGAAGCAGTCATTTCTGCAAAAGGATTCCCGACCAAGTATTGAGTGCATAACTGAACATGATTATTTGAAGGTTGACTTTTTTTTTTTGTATTAAAAATAATGAACTTTATCACAATATGCTAATTTTTTGAGAAGGACATGTATGTGACAGACAATGTACTGTTTTTTAATCTATAAAAATAGATAAAAATGTATATTTTATATATTCATTCATCCCCAGATATGGATTAATTGCCATTTTCATTATTGTTTTAAAAAAATCAATTCATCAAATTTGAGATCAGTCTACTATTATTTTGGAAATTGTCATAAATACCCCTTTTAGTAGTTTTTTCATGAATTATGAATTATTGAATTGAATTATTTTAATTTGAATTTAATTACATGAATTATTTTTTTTATTTTTTATTTTTATTCATTTATTTTGCGTATATCTACTCTGGGAATTACCTCCAATATCTTAGCAAGAGGTCATCAAGTTTTGCAAATGTTTTCATTAACACATCCAGTTGTTATCATCATCTCTGTCATTATGGTGAAAAATCCAGCATAAACCAGCATGAATTATATGTTGGACAGGCTGGTTTATGCTGGTGGACCAGCAGTCATGCTGCTCTCAAGCAAAACTTCCCATGCTGGGGACCAGGAAACCAGCAACCATCCTCCCATGTTTGTCCCAGCATGCAAAACATACCTTATATTGGTCACCAGCAATCAGAAATCTCTCTTTCTGAAACACTGTCTTCTAATATGAAACTCTCTTCTCTTACAACTGTCTTTCATGTGTAATCAAATACTCTCTGTTCTCCTACACTTCACTTCTTCCATGACTCTGTCCAATTAAGGACAATCTCTTGAACTAAGGCAAATATCTCATGATCCTCTCTTTCGTTCTCCTCTTCCTCAAGGTTCTCTCAAGGTGAAGAGTACCACTTTTCTTCCATCAACTGCAATCCTAAACTTTGTAATCAGCCTCAGATCATGTGTGTGTGTGTGTGTGTGTGTGTGTGTGTGTGTGTGTGTGTGTGTGTGTGTGTGTGTGTGTGTGTGTGTGTGTGTGTGTGTGTGTGTGTGTGTGTGTGCGTGTATGTGCGTGTATGTGTATGTGTGTGTGTGTGGGTCCAGTTTTCTCTACAATGTGGGCGCCATAAACTATATCTTCAAAGAAAACGTCTTTAAAATATACTAAATATTAACTCAAAGAAAATGTAAAAATGTAAAAAGCTTGTGTGGGTTTTTTTTTTTAGTTGTATGTGACAGAACACATCACAATAACAATAGAATCAATAAAAAGTCCCCACTAGTAGAACAAATCTTTTTGAGATGCATGGTACAATCACAGCATGTTGGTGTGCCTTTAAGAACACGTGTGTTTGTGCAATAGTGTGTTTGTGCATGTGTGTGTGGTTTCATGTCCTTCACAGCTAAAGTATCTCAAGAGTCACAGCACACTACAGTAATTACCACGTGTCTAACACTCAACTCCAGAACTTAAAAAAGCCTACACAGACACACACATTCACATTAACTAAACACACACTGTTGGTCATACCAAACCATATACACCATCAGAGTCAGTCATATTTACAAATATCACACATTATCGCAAACACAAATAAAAATAAAAAAAAGACAGCCAGGCTTTAGTAATCAGAGAGCACGGTAAATAAAAACAGCAGCCGGGGGCCCAGCTGTGTGAGATAGGACCCGATATCGATCTGTGCTACTTCCTTTCAGCCAGTAAGCTACAGAAAAAAATACCCACAACTTGGTTTAGAATATATATCCAACTTCTTAAATGTGAAGGTATCAGCAGGTTTATGCCAATGTATAATTCATGTCATTTTAACCACCGACACCATGGAAGATGAATAATTTACAGATGTTTTTATTTTCTCTGACAGCTGGTTAGAGACAGGTCAATGCAGACTTTAATCACGCAATACCCATGCTTTACTGTGTGTGTGTGGTTGGGGGGGGGGTGTTCTGAATAAGGTCTGTCGTTAAAACAAGCTCAAGATATTTATTAAAATACATAAGTAATACCCCCTGTAATTTTTTAAAAGCTTTTGTGTCTTGAAAAAGGGGGTTGTTAGCGAGTGGCTAAATGCGACTACAGAGGCTGTTAGGGACATTAAACATCATCACACTGAACAGGTAAACTCATACTCACTAATCCGCTATAATCATGCTCTTGCAATCTATTCTAACTTAAACTTTCAGGGGAAATGTTTTAAGAAAGACTGAAAGAGTTGTCGGAAGCTTAACGTTATGCGCCTGTGAGTAGTTTGTTTAGGTTTTTACTTCTGCCGATTGTATAGGCTTCAAAATTAATTCAAGTTGTGCTTATTTGTGAAGATTATCATGATGAACAAAATGTGTTGGAATCATAAACGTTTGGTGTTCACAAAGCTTATTTTCTGCAATAATCCAAAAGCCAATGGAAAAATCCTATTGGGTTTTTGACAAGGGAACCAGGGTGATGCTAACTTCCAGTTTGGCCTACAAAATATGTCATCACTGCAGTACTCTATTTCTGCACCATCACAGAATTGCAAAAAATATATTTTTAAACAGGTTTCCTGAACACTCCGTCCACCTTCCACAGTTCAACAAACAGACAGACTCACCCAAAACTTGCGGTTGAGTCAATGTTGCTAAGCTAGGCTGTCTGGGATGCTCGAATATCTGTAAACAGAGCAATGGTTATAAATATCAAACTGTGGAAGAAACATGTTTAAACACTGAACATTAAAATGACACACATCCACTTTAATGTTTACTCTGATGACATTATTTAAGAGCTGTATTCTTTTTGGACTGCTTATTAGGCTAATAGCGAACCTCTTGTCATCGGTAAAAAAACAAATATGAGTTAACACTATTAATTTGCTTGAGGTTTCTGCATCTGAAATTGAAGTAAATAACTGGGGGCGGTTTGTTGCTGTAACCTCACTGTAACTACTAACTTTGTTTTGTAGTGTGCTAGGCAACTGACTATTTTAACTGAAACTTTTCACTTGTTTTTTCTCTCTTGGTATTCATGACCACCATACTTTGCCTTTGAACTGGTTAAAGGGATAGTTCACCCAAAAATTAAAATTCTGTCAGTATTTACTCACCCTCATGTTGTTCCAACCTCGTAAGACCTTAAATCTGAGAGCTGGATCACTCCTCCATAGGCTTCTTAGGGACTGACACTTGCCAGCCCCTAAAAGTTATTAAAGATATATAAAATAGTCCAAGTGACAACAGTTACTCAATCTTAAGTTTATCAAGCGACGAGAATACTTTTTGTGCGAAAAAAAAAAAAAAAAAATAACGACTTTATTTCAACTATTCATTTCCTTCTCTGTGGGCCTCGAGTCAGTTCACTAGTATAATAGCGCAGTTCTTCTGTTGTTGTACGTCACACGCATCACACACATGACCAGCGTCGGCCAATAGTGAGCCTACGTGTGACGTAGCTCTACGCAATCACACTACGTTAACTGACTAGAGGCCAACAGAGAAGGAAATAAATAGTTGAAATAAAGTCGTTATTTTTGTTTTTTTTTGCGCACAAAAAGTATTCTCTTCGCTTGATAAACTTAAGATTGAACCATTGTAGTCACTTGGACTATTTTAACGATGTCTTTAATGACTTTTCGGGGCTGACAAGTGTCAATCCCTGAAGAAGCCTATGGAGGAGTGATCCAGCTCTCAGATTTCATCAAAAATATCTTAATTCGTGTTCCGAAGATGAACGAAGGTCTTACGAGGTTGGAAAAACATGAGGGAGAGTAATTACTGACAGACTTTTCATTTTTGGGTGAACTATCCCTTTAATATTATAACTACATGTAATGTAAGCGAAAACAAACTAATGGCAATGCTAAAAAAAAAGTGACATCTCATCCTGTAATTTATATGCACAGGGTCCAAAGTTAACACTTTAAAAATATTTACTGTATTACATTATTTATTTATTTTTCAATTTAATTTCTCTAGACTCATTTGCCATTTCAAATGATTTTTTTTATTCCACTGAGCCCTGTGCAGTGCCTTCTGGGACTGCAATGAAAAATAATATTATCAAAACTTTTCCAATAGCTGAAAATTATCTGATGTTTCACTAAGTTAGCCCTTTGCAGTGCATTCTGGGATTAAAACGAAAAATAATACCAACAAAACATTTCCAACAGCTGAAAATATACAGGTCCTTCTCAAAAAATTAGCATATTGTGATAAAGTTCATTATTTTCCATAATGTAATGATAAAAATTAAACTTTCATATGTTTTAGATTCATTGCACACCAACTGAAATATTTCAGGTCTTTTATTGTTTTAATACTGATGATTTTGGCATACAGCTCATGAAAACCCCAAATTCCTGTCTCAAAAAATTAGCATATTTCATCCGACCAATAAAAGAAGTGTTTTTAATACAAAAAAAAAAGTCAACCTTCAAATAATTATGTTCAGTTATGCACTCAATAGTCAATACTTGGTCGGGAATCCTTTTGCAGAAATGACTGCTTCAATGCGGTGTGGCATGGAGGCAATCAGCCTGTGGCACTGCTGAGGTGTTATGGAGGCCCAGGATGCTTCGATAGCGGCCTTAAGCTCATCCAGAGTGTTGGGTCTTGCGTCTCTCAACTTTCTCTTCACAATATCCCACAGATTCTCTATGGGGTTCAGGTCAGGAGAGTTGGCAGGCCAATTGAGCACAGTAATACCATGGTCAGTAAACCATTTACCAGTGGTTTTGGCACTGTGAGCAGGTGCCAGGTTGTGCTGAAAAATGAGATCTTCATCTCCATAAAGCTTTTCAGCAGGTGGAAGCATGAAGTGCTCCAAAATCTCCTGATAGCTAGCTGCATTGACCCTCCCCTTGATAAAACACAGTGGACCAACACCAGCAGCTGACATGGCACCCCAGACCATCACTGACTGTGGGTACTTGACACTGGACTTCAGGCATTTTGGTATTTCCTTCTCCCCAGTCTTCCTCCAGACTCTGGCACCTTGATTTCCGAATGACATGCAAAACTGAGCAACAGTCCAGTGCTGCTTCTCTGTAGCCCAGGTCAAGCGCTTCTGCCGCTGTTTCTGGTTCAAAGTGGCTTGACCTGGGGAATGCGGCACCTGTAGCCCATTTCCTGCACACGCCTGTGCACGGTGGCTCTGGATGTTTCTACTCCAGACTCAGTCCACTGCTTCCGCAGGTCCCCCAAGGTCTGGAATCGGTCCTTTTCCACAATCTTCCTCAGGGTCCGGTCACCTCTTCTCGTTGTGCAGCGTTTTTTGCCACACTTTTTCCTTCCCACAGACTTCCCACTGAGGTGCCTTGATACAGCACTCTGGGAACAGCCTATTTGTTCAGAAATTTCTTTCTGTCTTACCCTCTTGCTTGAGGGTGTCAATGATGGCCTTCTGGACAGCAGTCAGGTCGGCAGTCTTACCCATGATTGCGGTTTTGAGTAATGAAACAGGCTGGGAGTTTTTAAAAGCCTCAGGAATCTTTTGCAGGTGTTTAGAGTTAATTAGTTGATTCAGATGATTAGGTTAATAGCTCGTTTAGAGAACCTTCTCATGATATGCTAATTTTTTGAGATAGGAATTTTGGGTTTTCATGAGCTGTATGCCAAAATCATCAGTATTAAAACAATAAAAGACCTGAAATATTTCAGTTGGTGTGCAATGAATCTAAAATATATGAAAGTTAAATTTTTATCATTACATTATGGAAAATAATGAACTTTATCACAATATGCTAATTTTTTTAGAAGGACCTGTACAACGATCTACCATACTGATCAACATCTGCTGTCAACGGGGTCAGTCCGTTTGGGGTTCTCAAGAAGACAGCATGTGATAAAAAGCAATTTGGACATCATTTAGATTACATCTGTGATTCCAGTAGGGATGGAAATTTTGGAACAGTATCATGCATGCTCTGTTTAGTAATGTCATGTGGATTTCAATGCTTTTCATCTGATATTAATAATAACTCATATCCTCATAAACCTACTGAACTGCCGTCTAAAGTAGCATCCTAACTTTAATGAAACCACAATATTCTAATGAGCATAAGAAAAACAGTGCACACAAATATTGTGCAAAACTGTTTTAATTAGACACTGTTCGTAGACACTTTTTAGGATTGGACTAGAAATTAGAGGAATTTCATGAGGGAGAAAGATTTCCATCAGATTTTGCACCAGCTTCAATTGGTCAAGCAAATTTGCAGCAACAGAAACCAACAGACCAACAGAAAGGTGCTTAGTTTGGTGCTTAGTAGTGCATCATACATCGTTAAGCTATTGACAATAGACAATGGACCAATGATACAAAACACCTACAAAAGATAAAGGACTAATGTGACTTTTAAACTGCTTTCTGTGTAGACAGCTCACTAGATTTTCCATGAAAACCAGTACAATAGGTCAAACTTTTATAGACCTAAAACAGACCTGCTCTTGCTGTCAAGCAAATGCAGTGTGAACATCTGTCGGCTCTCACAACACAGTGCTGCAGTCAGAGTTGACTTCCGGTTGTCAGGGTCATGTAATGACAGAGGGCCCCAGCGGGTGCTTACACTTACAGAGCTCTGGTTACACAATGCTGTTGTGTGCTGGGAAGAACATTTCACTCCCAGAGTCCCTGCGATGAATTATTCAGACAGGTGGTCTGCATATGAATGCCAGGAAAAGTGAATACTGGACCCCAAAGCCTTCAATATGCTGGGGATCCTTGACAGTTCCCTCTCTCTCTCTTTCTCGCTCTCTCTGAGGGTACAGTATGCGGCCTATCTTTAAAGTCGGCGTAAAACAGAAGTTGTGATCGACGTTTATCCAAGTGAAACGGCTTCTTGAACAAGAAAAAATGTAGGGCAGAACTTAAATTTTTCAATCAGGAATTAAATAGATAATAGTCGTTTGATATTGCTGTGATCTCGTGTGAGTCACAGGTTGTCCTGCCCACATCATTTGAGACGAAATGTCGTTGCAAGAGAAAGAGGAAGTTATTTTGATTGACGATTACAAGGACACATGAATGTGAAAAAAATAACGATATGCACAAATAAATTATTTATAATAAATACTGCAAAATTTCATAAAAAACTAAAACAACAGGAAAAGTTAATGCATGCTGAAGTCAGTTTCATGCTGAAACTGCTTGGCAGGGCTGGATTAACCATACTGGAATTTGGACATGTGTCTATCAAAAGTTTTGGGTCAGTAAGATTTTTTATTATTATTATTTACATTTTTTTGTTTTACATTGTTTGAAAGTGATCAATTGAATGAATTTGAAATAAATGCTATTCTTTTGAACATTCTATTCATTAAAAATTTGAATGAACATAATATATTAAACAGCAAACTGTTTTCAACATTGATAATAATGAGAAATGTTACTTGAGCACTAAATCCGCACATTAGAATGATTTTTGTAGGATCATATGACACTGAAGACTAAAGTAATGATGCTTTAGTCTCAGAAGAGAGGGGTGTGTCACGCTTTGTAACTGAGGTGTGTTAAGACAGGCAGATGCAAAAATTACAATCTTCTCTCCATTATTCCCATCTCCATTTAAAATCCCTCTCTTTCTCCCTCTCTCGATTTCACACACACACACACACACACACACACACACACACACACACACACACACACACACACACACACACACACACACACACACACACACACACACACACACACACATTTTATTGATTCTATTGTTATTGTGATGTGTTCTGTCACATACAACTAAAAAAAAAAACCCACACAAGCTTTTTACATTTTTACATTTTCTTTGAGTTAATATTTAGTATATTTTAAAGACGTTTTCTTTGAAGATATAGTTTATGGCGCCCACATTGTAGAGAAAACTGGACCCACACACACACACATACACATACACGCACACACACATACACACACACACACACACACACACACACACACACACACACACACACACACACACACACACACACACACACACACACACACACACACACAGAATCAATCTCCATTCAAAATCAGCCATGTAATTCCTGTAAATTAGTCTGCTGTAATGAAACCCGTTTATACCAGATCTCACCTGCGCATATGCAACTTCTTTCCACTTGACTGCTTAGACTCCACCCATACATGTACAGCGGTGAAAATTTTCTGAGACAGAGGCTGTGAATTTTAATCTCTATCACCGCCGAAAAGAGAGTTCCCTTTCGAGAGGTCTCTCCTATTGCGTAAGTAGCTTACGCTATGGGAAAACTCCTTTTCTCGAGAATATTGAAGTCTTTATGTAAAACGCATTGCAGCTGCACAGCTGACAGCAATGAACGAAGGAGCTCGGTCATTGGCTGTGCTGCGGCAACTTGCTCGAACCAATGACGGGGCGACTCTGAATGCGCGACCAATGAGCGCGCTTCGCGCCCGCGCGCGTCAGAGCCCGCAAAGATGGGCGTGGCCAAGCTATATATTGGGCGCCCCGTCATGAGAGTTCTTTAGATTTAATCTCCTTCAGCGAACACCTTCTTCGCTGGATCCTCCGGATTATTGAAAGCCTTCGCCGCCGTGGAAAAGCATACCAGCGGGATTGCTACGAGGACGTCGGCACCTTAAGCCGCCTTCGAACACCATCCTACTGAGCTATCTGGCGCGCCCGCGCCTCTGAGAGCTACGAGCTCAGGCGATTCGCTGGCCAGGTCCCTACGTCACAGCGGCCCGCCCCTAGCCTGTATTCAGCCCATATCTGTACACGCAGCGGCATGGGAAAACATTCCAGATATGCCGAAATGGGTATTGAATATAGTAAAGCACGGATACTCGCTCCAGTTCGCTCGCAGACCACCACGTTTTACGACTGTGGTCGAGACGAAAGTGAGAAAGGAGTGTTCACATGTTCTACGCACCGAGGTGCGCAAACTAATAGAAAAGGGCGCTGTGGAAACTGTTTTCCCCCTCTCTGAGCGGGACAGGTTTCTACAGCCGCTATTTCTCGTCCCGAAAAAGGATGGCGGTCTCCGCCCCATCCTAGATCTCAGACACCTGAACAAAGCACTAATGATTCGCTCGTTCAGAATGTTAACAACCAAGCATATCCTCGCGCAAGTACGCCCAGGAGATTGGTTTCTCTCAGTGGATCTGAAAGATGCTTACTTTCACATTCCAATAACGCCTCATCACAGGCCGTTTCTGAGATTCGCTTTCGAGGGACAGTCATACCAGTACACAGTACTTCCGTTCGGCCTGTCCCTGGCTCCCCGTACATTCACGAAATGTATGGATGCAGCACTTTCCCCCCTAAGACGAAGGGGAGTGCGAATACTGAATTATCTCGACGATTGGCTGGTTCTAGCACAATCAGAGAGTCAGTTAATAACACACAGATCTTGGATTATCAGCCATTTAGAATGCCTGGGTCTAAGAATCAATTTTGCAAAAAGCATACTATCTCCCAGCCAGAGGATTTCTTTCCTGGGAATAGTTCTAGCAAATGACAGCGCGTCTCTCATCAGAGCGCGCGCTTACCATCCGGCGCCTTGCAACATCATTCAGGGCGGGCGCACGCGCCCCCGTCAAACGGTTTCAGAGGATGCTCGGTCTCATGGCCTCAGCATCGGCCGTACTCCAGCTAGGATTGTTGCATATGCGCCCTCTCCAACGCTGGCTCAAAGAGTCCCTACTCACGCGTGGCGTTCGGGCCACTTTTTAATCAGAGCGAACCACGGCTGTATAAAAGCCCTGACGCACTGGAAAGCCGCCGACTGGTACCAGTCAGGCGTGAGTCTGGGTGTGAACACAAGGAGAAAGATGATAACGACAGATGCCTCCAAAATAGGTTGGCGGGCCCTTTACGAGGGCAGGCCTGTCTCCGGCTTTTGGTCAAACCCGGAGAAGCGCCTACACATAAACTGTCTGGAAATGAAAGCGGTCGCTTTGGCTCTCAGAGCCCTGCTCCCACATCTAAAAAACGAACACGTCCTAGTCCGAACGGACAACATGACGGTAGTGTCGTACATAAATCGCCAGGGTGGACTCAGGTCGAGCTCCATGCATTCAATGGCCAGGAGACTCATTTTATGGTCCCAGCACAACTTGCGCTCGCTGAGAGCAGCGCATGTGCCAGGCGCCCTGAACCAGGGGGCAGACATGCTATCCAGAGACAAGATTCTCCCAGGAGAATGGGCTCTCAACCCGCTGACGATTCAGTGGTTATGGAAAACCTTTGGCAAAGCGGAGATCGACCTCTTCGCCTCCAAGGAGAACGCGCACTGCTCTTTTTTCTTCACGAAAAGCACGGACGCGCTCGCCCAGAGCTGGCCGAGCCGCCCCTTATATGCCTTTCCCCCAATCGCGATGCTGCCACAGGTCATCAGTCGGGTCAGAGAGGAGAAAAACGCAGTGCTGCTGATAGCCCCACTCTGGAAGAACCAAACATGGTTTCCAGATCTGATGCAAATGCAATCTGCACCACGGCCGATTCCACTGAGGCCAGACCTCCTCAGTCAGGCCAGCGGGATGATATTTCATCCCCGCCCCGATTTGTGGGCCCTTCATGCATGGCCCCTCAACGGGTTCCCAGGAACCTCGCGAGCGGAGCACTAAAAACCATCGCTGAGGCGCGGGCGCCCTCCACGAGACGCTTATATGCCCAGAAATGAAAGTGTTCAGTGACTGGTGTAATGCCAAGGGCCTGAACCCTGAGACATGCGAGATTACAAATGTACTCGTTTTTCTACAAGGGCTTCTGGAGGCGGGCCGCACCCCCTCCACGCTCAAAGTATATGTGGCGACCATCACAGCGTCACACGACCCTGTAATGGAACGTCCATTGGGAAGAAACGACCTAATTATTCGTTTCCTAAAGGCCGCTAGGAGGATGAACCCTTCACGGCCCCCCCTCAGTGCCGATCTGGGACCTACCTACTGTCCTAGACGCTCTTAAAGGGCCCCCGTTCGAACCACTCCGAACCGTGCACCTTAAACAGCTCTCGCTCAAGACTGCGCTCTTGCTGGCACTCGCCTCGGTCAAGAGAGTGGGCGACCTGCACGCGCTTTCGACAAGCGCTGCCTGCCTAGAATTCAGTCCTAACGACTGCAGGGTCGTCCTTAGGCCGAAACAGGGGTATATTCCTAAAGTGCTCACCACTCCCTTCAGAGCACAGGTTATCTCCCTAACTGCGCTTTCGTCTCCAGCAGACGAACACGACGCTAATCTACTCTGCCCCGTTAGGGCTCTCAGAGTGTATTTGGAGCGTTCTGCCCTATTCAGACAGACAGAACAACTGTTTGTATGCTTTGCCGACCGTACGAAAGGTTCCGCCGTTTCAAAGCAGAGAATCTCTCACTGGATAGTTGAAGCTATAGCGCTGGCTTACGAAGCTAAGGGACTTCAATGCCCCTGGGGAGTCAAAGCACACTCCACCAGGAGTGTGGCTTCTTCCTGGGCATGGTCGAGCGGGATACCGATCGAGGATATTTGTGGGGCGGCAGGCTGGGCCTCACCGTCCACATTGATCAGGTTCTACAACCTACAGGTCCCGACATTGCATTCCAATGTGCTATCAGCATGATGCTAGTTGAACTGCGAGTTCGCATCTAGATTATGTATGTGCTTGTGTCACACTGAGCGCCTTCTAGCCGCTCTGTATTTTTTCCCACATATAAAGCTCGCCTCTGCCGGCTAGTTGGATGATAACTTTGCTTTTTAGCTCAGGCACCTGCCTCTGGCTATCATAAGGCGAAGTTCAGCACGCACGGCGTTTTGCATGGTGTTCCCATAGCGTAAGCTACTTACGCAATAGGAGAGACCTCTCGAAAGGGAACGACTCGGTTACTAACGTAACCTCGGTTCCCTGAGAGGAGGGAACGAGTATTGCGTAAGCTGCCGTGCTTGTGCTTGGTTAGTTCGCTTCAGTCGTTTTAACCTAAAGAACTCTCATGACGGGGCACCCAATATATAGCTTGGCCACGCCCATCTTGGCGGGCTCTGACGCGCGCGGGCGCGAAGCGCGCCCATTGGTCGCGCATTCAGAGTCGCCCCGTCATTGGTTCGAGCAAGTTGCCGCAGCACAGCCAATGACCGAGCTCCTTCGTTCATTGCTGTCAGCTGTGCAGCTGCAATGCGTTTTACATAAAGACTTCAATATTCTCGAGAAAAGGAGTTTTCCCATAGCGTAAGCTACTTACGCAATACTCGTTCCCTCCTCTCAGGGAACCGAGGTTACGTTGGTAACCGAGTCGTTAAAATCTGCAGTGTGGGAATACTTTGGGTCTCCAAAAAACGAACGCGAAGATGGATATCCAGTTTGCAAGAAATGTGGACGAAGACTAACTGCAAAAGGAAGAAATACGTCGAACATGTTATATATTCATATTCGCGAACACTATCCCTCCGTGCAGATAAAGATTCCATTTATAACTTAAGGCCGTATTGTTTCCGTGTTGCAAAGGGGATTTACAATAAAACGCAGATGTCACGTAAAAAGAGCAAAGATGGATGAATAAACAAAAAAATATAGCTGTGTGCAATAAATCAAATCGTTATTTGCGTGTATGCATATACACCGCAAAAGACTGCTATATATATTGAAATCTATATTCTGCGTGTCTGTGTGAATGAGCAGTGCCGTTTCGCCTATAGCCTACATACTCAAGTAGGCCTATGTGTAACGCTCAAGCGTCTGTCGTCTCACTCACTTTATGAGGACGTGAACACATGATCATATCCAGAGCTGCTTTGAGAGAACTTGATGAGCATTTCATAACTTTATTTAATTTATTTATTTTAATTTATGCTGTTATGATAATCTCAGGAAAATATTAACAAACATGACCCTGGACTTTTTGCTCTCCCATTTATGCTGTTCAAGAGGAAGGACGGTTTGGTTTATTCTAGTCTAATCTAAAGAGAAATAACTCCTAATTTTGTTCAAATGGGAGATGTACAGCTTTATTTTTTTCTTTCTTATTTTTTCAAAAGGTAGACTCATAAACGTCCATAAGTTTTTTTTTTCTTAAAAAATATATAATAAACCATATGTTCAACCAAAAAAGCCTATCTGCATTCATTAATTTAAGGGTCATTATAGCTGATGATTATTATGATAATAATGACTGTTTAATACCGTATACCGTGAAACCGTGATATTTTCTGAGACGATTATCATACCGTGAAAATCTCATACCGTTACAACTCTGTTTGCATGACCAAAAAGCTTACATTCTTTAAGTAGCTGCCACTTTCCCTGATAGCAGCTTTGCTCTTGGCATTCTCTCCACCAGCTTTATGAGGTGCCACTTGGCGTGCTATGGGCTGGCTGCTTTGTCTTCACACTCAGCTCCAACTTATCCATTTAACTCATCTTTTCCAAATGACATCACTGTTCTTTTTTTAAATGTTTTTTGTCATTTAGTGCCATTCAAATCAAAAAAGGATTTTTAAATTAAATGTTGTCAATACATGAGTATAAGTTTCAAGCATTTCAGCAAAAAAACAACAACAAAAAAAACCCGTAAAGAAACGTCATTAAACTCACTCCGAACACCCTGGCAATTGCAAAGCGACGCCCAGGCAACAACATGCAGAGTTTTGCTAGCTCAAAAACCACTCACATTTTTTTTTTCAGAGAACACATCATTAACGTGCTTCCAGTGCTACTCAACATGATAACTGAATTGGTTAAGTGGGAATGGTAGGGAATGGAAGTTAGGGGGAAAAAAAAACAACAACAAAAAAAACCCGTAAAGAAACGTTTGCATTTTCGACATACGAATAAGAGTGAATGTGTGAATTTTATTTTCAAACAGATTCAATTGATTCCTTTCTAACTACAACTAGACCTAGAACTTCTTTTATCATTCTTATTTATTTATTCACTTAAATTCCTTTAATTTTGTCTTTGGATGGTTTATATAAGCTTTTTACTTGTGTGAAGTGTCCTTGGAGAGCATGTGGGAAAAAAGCATGAGAGGACATGGAGGAAAGAGTGTGAGCTTATTTGACGCGAACAGGGCCAGACCTTGGAGAATCGGTGCGAAAGAAAGAGCATATTGAGAGAGAGGAGGATTTCTTTGTGTGCAGGTAATGAAGTCTGTCTGCAGCTTGCTGGCTCTCTGGTGTAAAGATCCTGATTCAGCCCATTGAACAGGTATGATAGACTAAATCTGTCACCATTCATGATGGTTTCTTGTACAAAGCTTAAACCAAGACCAAGACAAAGAAAGAACTCTCAATGGAGAATCAGAACTGACCACGCAGTTAAATCCATGACCGGGCTTGACACCTATCTCTCTCAGTCACCACTTTTTCCTCATAACACTCTCAAATATCAGAGTCCCTTACTGTATAAACATTTATAGAAGACTTTATGGTGCCTGCAATGGAAGCTTCTTCATTTTCCTCTCAATAGTTCCCTTCCGATTTAAGGTTAAATATGGCGCTGACATGTTCTTGGCAGATTTTTTTTTAGCTCTCTCCAAAATGGAGAGAGAGAGAGAGAGGGAGAGAGAGAGAGAGAGAGAGAGAGAGAGAGAGAGAGAGAGTGACAGAAGTGTATGTTGTCACATCCAAAGTGTTACCTCAAGGGACAAAGTAGGATGAAATGTACTGTCTTCACCATCAAGTGGACGATTTTTGGAATGCCCTGAGTCAAAGTTTTCTACAGATGCAGCAACCCACAAAGACTCGGACACACACACAAATGTTTTGAGTCGCTTGTACCAAACAGGAGGTAAAACTATGAGTCATATGAATGTGTGCACTCTGAATGAGAGTCTTCAGACAGCCTTACGCCCAGAACCCATTATTACAAACAAGAATTGATCCTGTCAAACCAAGAATAGAGAGAAAATTACAGTCTTTCTCTTTTTCCATCTACCTCTTTCTCCCCTCTCTCTCTCTCTCTGCAGAACATAATGCTGATAACTGTTGTATTACAGCAATAGGATTCAATATTGAAGTGATTTTCATAAACATAGTCATTAGCAACTCTGACAGGAAGGCCCTGGCATTATGCTCTTCCGGATGAACGACACACTGATTTAACCACTTCATTACCCAACATGCATTTGGTTAGATTTTTTTTTGTTGACATTTTTCCATGTAATTCACATCAGTTTAGGCAATGGATTTTTTGCGTTGTACAGACTGCATTTGAATATGTATAACAGTACTTCCAAAATTTTCCCTCAGCCTCTTTTCTGGCTGTCGTAGATGTCTCTGCATAACCAGCTCTGCAACAGAGGAACACTCTTAATTGGCCAGCGATATCATTAAATTACCCCACCAATAGCCTTCACAGAGTTTACTTGATGTGACTATCTGCTTATGCAGTCTGCATTTCATAATGCTCTCCATCTCTCTTTCCTTAAAGGGATAGTTCACCTAAAAGACCAGGGATTTAACATGCTTGTTTACAAACATCCATTTACTTCAGCCCTGAGATAAATCTATACAGATTGAAGCCATAAAGGATCACATATTCAATATATGAATAATTAATCTCGCTCAGTATCCTTTGATCACATGGTGTTCATACATGACAGCAAATGATAATCACTTATTAAGACTTACATGCCCTACGTTGTACAGCCCGACTGGAATGTTTCCTTAGGGAATTTTATCTGAATTAATGGATTTCAGTTCAACAAAGGTTAAAGTCAACATGAAGTGGCATTCACACCCCATTAAGCAAATGTAATGTAGCATACCTTTGAGTGAAACAGGATTAAAACAGGGAAAAAAGGATTCAATGAGACATGGCTTGGCATGAGCTCATTAGCACATTCCAAACTACGTATTTAAAAAAAATCTAGCTTATTAGCAGTCTAAATATGACTAAAACTTCATTATACTATATTTTACCAGTGGCCAATATAGTTTTGAAGGGCTATGAAAAGCATGAAACGGATTGAAAGTCATGCTGACCCACGAGAGCATCGTGATATAAGAAGGTCTCTAATACATGCCTATATTTATTTGATAATGACTTATGCACAATAAAGTTAGAACCATGGATTAGGAGGACCATGTCAAATTTTAGTCAACAGCACCTCTCTTCCCAGTCTGTCTGTAACAGTTTTTAGTTTCTGTCTCTATGAAGATTCTAAATATTTTTAAATTAAAAATAAAAAAAAAGAAAAGAAAATGAAAACAAATACAAAGAGAATATATGCCACTCACCATGAAACTGTTTAAACATCTTCATCAATAATTAGTGTTACTCAGACAGTTGGCTTCAATAACAAACCAAGCACAGAATTATACACAGTTGTCTATAGATGCCAGAACCACATCATGTGTGGGTGGTAAACAACTACTAAAAAGTTTTAAATGAGCTTAAATATACCCCTAAAAATAATTCAAGATCCAGTTATCAACACTAAGCTCAAAGACTAAATCAAATACGATCTTCATCGGCAGAGAAACAAAAGAGCAGAGAACATGGCTTGATGCACAAGAAATGCATTTACAATAATGTCAAAACATGCTGAGCTCCACGCTGTATAAATCAGCACAGCACTAGACATCTGCACCAGACACCTATGAGTATTAACAGCAAGAGAAGCGATTGCTTAGATTGTTTTGTCCTGGAAAATCACCAAATAGTTTTGAATAACAATTTATAACAGCTATGTTGCAAAGTGCCTGTTTTTAATCCTGCTCTTCTCCTAGTCCAAGTCCAAAAATCTATTAAATGGATGTTTTGTAATGGAGTGACTATAGACCAATTGCTTTTGCACAGGCCAGTATTTCAGCTCCAATATATCAATTGTTGAGGAACTGGTTGCCGGTGTTGGCGTACCTCCAGATGCTTCTGGCTAACTTTCTCAGCAATGTCTGTCTGTGTGTGAATGGTTCCAAAGCCTCAGAAGAAGGGTAATCAATATCCAAGTCTGTCTCCCTGACAATATAAAAAACAACAATAAAGAGGCACCACAGTGGCCAGGGGTTATTAAAAACACAATTGTTATTGTGTTTTTGTATAAAACAGATTATTGTATATACTTGAGCCCAGGGATACAGTAAACCCCAAGTATTAAAAGCATAAATTAATAAATGTGAATGCATATCAATGTACTAAACTCACTCCGAACACCCTGGCAATTGCAAAGCGACGCCCAGGCAACAACATGCAGAGTTTTGCTAGCTCAAAAACCACTCACATTTTTTTTTCAGAGAACACATCATTAACGTGCTTCCAGTGCTACTCAACATGATAACTGAATTGGTTTAATGGGAATGGTAGGGAATGGAAGTTAGGAACAACCTGTCATCCCAGTTTTGGTCAAACCTTAAAAGGGCACAGATCTGACTGGGGGTATCAATTTCTGTCAGCGTGAACATCAACAGATGGTGCTTGACGGTGTGATATGTAGAAAACAGGTCTGGACAGAAGTCAGAGTCAGAACAGAGTCAGTCAGGACAACGCAGCTGACATTCCTCTGCAGTCAAACACACACAATAAGGAGAATAAGCACTCTCTCGTCCTCCCCTCTCCTCAGGTGTGTGGACTCTGAGCTGTTTATCTGACAGCGTCAATCTCACCGCATGCGGTCTCACCACAGACTGAAGGGAGACTGCGGTCGGCACTTGAACCGCATACAAGGCCACACTAGTTATGTGGTTACTTTTCATTTACATGCAGATGCTTTTAAATTTATTTAAAGTACTTTCAGCTTACATTTGGATGCATATAGCAGATGCTTTTATCAAAAACAAAGTGAATTCAAACCTTGCATCTTTTTCTTAGAACTCGAACCATTGCCATGCTAGAAACATGTACACTGTAGAAAAAAAAAAAAAATCTGTGAAACGTACAGTAAAAGAACGGCAGCTGTAGTTACCAGAACTTTACCGTAAAAACATATGGTAGCAAAATTTTTAGTTTTACAGATTTAAATAAATATATTTCAATAACTGAAATACATGTTAAAATACCAAATTAATAAAATCATTTTTTTACCTTCATAATATACTGACAACCACCTTAAAAGCACAGGTGGTACAGAAAATTCCACTTGATAAAAAGTTAATCACAATTTGCTTTTCCACAAGCTGAGGTAAATGCTAATAATATAGAAAGTGCACATGCACACAAATACAAAACACCGTCATTGGTAACACAATAAATGAATGGTAACACAATGCTAAAATAATGCAATAAACATTGATTTAACAACATAGGATGTAACATAATACCCTAATGTACATAAATGACTAGAAAGAACTAAGAAAAAAATAGCTAATAAATAATATAAGTGAAAATAAAGAATTCTGAGTCAATTTCCATATTTGTTTTGTAAATTATAAGATGACTTGTTCTTATTCACTTCCAAAAACATTTAACATTATTTTAGTGTGAAATTACATAAAATGTTTCATTAGATCTTTTACAGTTTTTTACTGTGTAGACTAGAGTAAGGGAACATTCCGTAAACCATTTAAAAGATTTTATTATAGCATTTTCATCATTAAAATTACGATCATTTTTATGTTATTGGTTGTATATATATGAGTTCACTCTCATTGTGGTGACGCACACTGGTCTTCTAAACACATAAACTCTCATACACACACACAAAATTACGCCTTTCACACCTTTGTGACTTTGGTCCTCTTGCACTTCCTCTCGAGGGAGAGAAAATAAAGGGATATTGTGGTGGGAGGACATATTTGAACTGGAGCTTCAAACAAACTACTGCAATTAATCATTCCTCCCAGAACATCTCGCTTCCAATCAAGGCTGAGGCTTGAGCTCTATTACATTTAAAAACAATGTGACCCTCAATAAAGAGGATGAGAGCCCTGCGAAAATAACCAACAGGAGAGGGGGGGGATATTTATTTTATTATATCTAGAAGGCAGGAGGTTGACTCAGATTTTTACAGTAGAAATGGTATTAAGTAGCAATTTTCAAGACGAAAGAAGCATTGTACTCTTTTCTGATCTTTTTCACTTTGTGTCCACCAAATATCCGTATAATGACATAACTAATTAATTACTCCTTAAAAGTTTAAATTCGCCAACTTTCAACCCACTTTGTATTTTTACAATGACAGTAGTATATGTAAATGAACAATGTTTACTCATTCTCTGTGTTACCTGGACCAAGGAATTCAGGTTTATTTGTCTGGATGTTGCAAAATGCGTCACTCAGACTTTTGACAGCTCAAGGGCTTTCGTGAAAACTATAGATTATACTTTTTTGCATCCGCACCCACGGACAGTCGGACTGACAGAGAATTATTAGCACAACAGTCATTGTAAGGGTAGGTTTATCACCGAAAATTGTATTGTGCTAATATGTCTACACTTTAAACAGCATTATGGTAAAAATGGATCACTATGGGAGCAGCTTTCTTACCTGTATGATACAGTGTTTTGCTTTGGGCGAAACTGACAGAACGGCACTTTCTTTCAGTTTTTCCCTTCCGTTTGGCTTAGAATACTGTTTGCTGTCATCCAGTTTGAAATGTCGAATACAAACAGAGAGATTTTTCAGATTTTCCATTGTGGCGTTCTCACGATATTTACGATTCTTTGCAGTCTTTAGCCGCTAGATCCTTCACTGGAAAGCAAAAGTAACTTACACTTGCTAAACGTTTATGCTTTAATTCTTGCAACCGGGAAAATTACAAGTCCACACCATTATGACGAATAGTTTGCTAAGAAGTATTTCCTACTAAAGCAAGGTGGTATGTGACTCTGGTAAACTTAGCCATAGCAGACTGGTGTGATTGGCCTTGGATGGTGTCAGCAAGGTACAAGGAAGAAGAAGATGATCAGGCATAGTTCCAAAGCAGAGTTTAATGACAATCTAACTGGTGGTACAGACAAAGTGCTAATGCAAATAAACCGAATGAACACAGAGTGAACAGGGAGGAACTAAATAAATGATGGTGACAAACTAAATGATGAACAGCTGTGATGGAGGATTATTGTCAATGGTGACTGATGAGTAGCGAGAAAATACAAACAGTTGAAAACATACTAAAAGTCCATGAAAACGAAACTAAGGCTATGTTTACACGGAAACGATCTGAAGAGAAAACGCAAAAGTGGCGTTGCGTTATCACTTTTTATTCTGTGTTTAGATGAGCGTTATGGGGGGGAAATCCGCGTGCATATGGTGACGCAAAAGTGTGTGAAATTCGATGTAGTATGCACTCCAGGCGGCTAGGTGGCAATGTGAAGCACTGCCACACAACAACACCAATATCTGAGAATATTTTGTACAACTGCTGAAAAGACTCTTGTACGTTTATCAGAGCTGCTAGGGCAACTTGAAGGTCCGACGTATGGAAATAATCCGACATGTTGGTTGTTATTTCCAAGGGGGTAATCCATCAGTCGGAAGTTGAAGCCTCGCGGGAGCCGCCATTGTAACAGAACTTCACCTGCTGTTAGCATTCCATTGACTCCCATTCATTTTGGCGTCGCTTTGACAGCGAATAACTTTACATCTGAGGCGTCCAAAGACTTCATTTGTCCATAATTTATTTCTAAATAAACACGAAAATTTATAAAAGGCTCCATTACTTTGTATCTTACGTTATGGCCCCGTAGAAGCCATTTTTGTTAAAAACAGGCTAACGATTGCATCATAACCACGCGACTTTATGTCGCACAATAGAGACATTACCGTATAGACAGGAGGAGAAGCTCGCAGGCAATCGGGGGGACGTTCCGTCAAGGGAGAAGCCCATAGACAATGAGTCCATAAAAGCAACGGGACAAAATATTTCAACAACGTTTTTGGGGAATTGGAAATAATTCGGTATGTGGCAAGTGAATACATATGAAGTGATTAACGTTGGCAATTTTCACGCACAGCTACTAGATGATGTACGTCTGTCAGACAGGTTGCTCACGTCATCATGCTTAGTTTGAGTCAGTTTGAGTCTGCGCATCAGGAACGGAAGTGCTCAAAAATCGCTAAAAATGGGCTTCAACTGTCTCAACTGAGTTCCAATGAGATGGCTCTGTCAGTATGACTTCTTATACTGTCTATGGTTATTTCCCTGCACTGGCGCATGCCTGTGACGTAAACGAGTACACGACGAGAGCTACCGTGAGCAGATTTGCGTTTTTACCCTTTAGACTGGAACGCGACGGTGGAGCATTTTTAAGATTTCCACTCTGGAGGGTGGTTTCACTTTTTTGCGTTTTTAAGCCCCCAAAACGCCGTCGCCGTGTAAACGAAAGGCACATCCGATAAAATATTTTTATGTTTTTACCCGGAATCGTTCTCGTGTAAACAGGGCCTAAAGGTGAATGAGTCCAGATGACTGTGACAGATGGCAATATACCCAGTGCATTATGGCTGTTGAATAAACATAGTGCATCACGGTATTTGTCTTACGGGAAAATGTAAAGACAAGTGTGCTTATGATAATATAAGCTGCTTTTGATGCATCCATCAAAAGATATAAAAATCATAGCATTTAATTCATAGATGATATTTGTAAGTAACAGCCAGAAAACTTATTTCAACATCCAAAATTATCATCATGCTATCACTTTTTATTTGAGTTGAGTTCATGAGTTCATAGCAATCAATTTACATATGATTTTTGTAAATAATAAAGTGGTCGAAGTCACTGTGCACTGTGATTTATAATGGACTTCATTAGTTTGTTTGAGTTTTAGCTATTTAAAAAGATATTTTTAATTTCAAATTTTAGAAATTGCTTCCAAAGAATCATGAATATATCCATTCTTGATTTGAGATTGAGCAGAGACTATGATTAAACAGATAAGTGACTCTGCTGTAACACTTGCAAAGATTATTATTACACAAAATTTCTTCCATTCAGCCATTTTAATGAAATAAGAGGAAATAGGTGGCTGAAAACATCACTTTAACTGAAAAACAGACAGCACTTTCTTTGTACACTGATAATTAGTTGCAAACCAATTTCCATCAAAAGCTGCCTAGGTGAACTCTTTTGCTGACTGACACAAACCAATCTTTTAAAAGATGAAAACGGTTCTGAGACTTTGTATAAATGAGAGAGTGTAATAAAAAAAAAAACTAGTTGAAATCTTAAGCGCTGTTTTAATGAGGGCAGTGTTTGCCTGAATCTAATTACCTGGTGTTTCCCCAAGCTACATTAAGACCAATGTAGAACATAATAGATAATATTGAACTAGATGGAAGCTGCTGTGTTAAAGCTGCGATGTTTGAGGTTGTTTATCTGTTGTCTCTGAGTCCCCTGGCCTCCACATTGCAGGCGCTGTGAGGACCAGACAGAAGACACACAGCATGCACAATGAGGAGAACAGAGAACCCCAGATTGGACGCCTGCTCAATAAAGACACTGCGAATAAGCTAATCTGCAAATTAATTGCATTGTGTTGTTTTAACTGACTGTTTTTTCAGACTGTGTAAAATTACCATGGAAAGCTTTATGTATTTAAAAATTTAAGTTTAATATTTAAAATCAGATAAATAAAAGAGGCCATTTGATGGTTCAAACTGAAAATCTAGCAATTCAAAGAGAAGAGGAACACTCCATCTTCATTTAATTCATATTGTCGGAAACGAAATTTAAGAATGTAAACCTTAAGAAAATAACTTCAAACAAAAAGGTCAAATAGTGAATTACCTATAGCATGATCACGGTTTTCGAGGCATTGCAGATGACCTTCAGAAAAACCTTTGATTGGCTTTTAATGTTTATTAATGTATTTGCACCAACATAATCTATGTACAAACCCACATAAAGGTTATTCTAAAGCAAAACATTTAAGAAATACCACAAATAAGGACCATCATTTTCCAAGAACAGATCTCCTACTCAGATTAGCGTTATGGTTCAGTTCACTGTCTCAAATGGACTGTAAATTAATTACCACATGCTCGTTTACCCCTGAGTTCCATTAAGCTTGTAGTCAATGAATCAATATTCGATTCAGTAATGACATATTTGCACGCAACCTTCAAAGATACAGCTGTTGGAAATAGTAGTCAGCAATGTACTTGAAATACAAAAACGTATTTGAAATGTTTTTCTTAAATTGTGCTATTGTACAGACACAAGTCAAAACGGAGTTAATTTCATAGCCTGTTTCTTTCATGACCTCAGGGTGTTGCTTGATGTGACATGACAATTATTGAAATTTCAGTTTTTAATTGGAGGCCAGTGCCATTCTAGTCATGACTGACCTGTTATTATGCTCAGAAATAAACCCGCCCACCTTTTCCCCTGAGTTAGCACTTAACACCACAGAAACCAAAGCTATTGATTTATTCAAGTGCGTTTGGTCCATCTATAGGAACATTAAGGGTATCTGGGTAAAAAAAATGCTCTGCCGAACCCTTTGGTCAAGTTCTTCCCCGCGAGCAACACATTAAAAGAAAGGGAGTCAGTATGGTTGATTAATCTTTGGACGGAGTCGAAAAAGAAGCCAGTTACTTACCAAATTTCACATCAGTCCAAGTTTAATGGTAATACTTTTCTTGGAGTAGTCAGCGAACATATCATCAACCTTCTTTACCATGATAAAACAAGCACAAGAGAGAAAAAACAGCCTGTAGTTGTTAGAGTGTAGGTGTTGATAAAAGTCAAATTAAATAATCTGAAGCGAAGTTGACCCATAATGACCCATGGAAAAGCGTAATTGAGATGAAACCCCTATGAGTCAGTCCTAACACCTCAACCTCTTATGCCATTGAGCCACCTTCACTGACCTTCTGGAACTTTCTGGCACCTTCTAGAGCTCTTCATGCAGAGATCAAGCCAATCAGTCTGACACACACATCGGAGAAATAAGACAACCACACATCACAAAATCAGACAAAGATCTGTGGTTCAGTTGTGGAAGTATAGTCACCTTCTTGTGTGCCTTTTTATTATTTCTTTTTTAGCTGCTGTCAAACACTTCAGAATGGAGACAGCTCGAACGCCTACTCAGTCCATGGGCAGCTTCACACTGACACTCAAACAACAACTAATGAAAGAGAACAGCAAGATGTCTTTGCTGATAACTGAGGAGCCGAAGGGGGTACGAAATGAACAGGTAAAGGGAACGTCCACAGGAGACATGTATGTATGTAAGTGTGTGTGTCCGACAAAATCAAAATTCTCTCAGAGGGATTTCATTGATTGAAGTAGACGGTTATTAGTGCCTGCTGCCCAGGAAAAATTCAAATGTACTTACAGAATCTGCAAATTTCAAAAGGGGGTTTCAACCGTGCCCAGAGCCCAGAGTCACTTGGAGGGTCAAAAGAAGATTCTAGGGGATCTGTGGAAAATTGTTTTTGAGGCCTGTCAACAGTAAAACTGCTACACAATGAGGTGTACTGTGAAAAAATGCTATTCAAATACATTTGAATTGAAAATGTTTCTCTTCAGGTTTAACAACAAAAAAAGATACAATTAATACAACGTATATATATAATATATATGCTTTGGCTTCAGCAACATAGTCAATTATAAAAGGCAATTATTTAATTTTTAAATATCACACTGCCTTTGTAATATAAAAATGTTCCTTACACATTATTGGGTCTTTATACACAAATTAGATGATCATCATATTTCAGGATCCTTGGCAGTAAAAAATACAATATTATTATAATATAAAATATTTTTCTTTCTATTTGAACTTGTTTTAAAAATGTAATTTATTCATGTAATGGCAAAGCTGAATTTTCAGCAACCATTAATCCATTTAGTGTCACATGATTCATCAGAAAATATAAAAAGATTGGGCAAAATGTACTATGATATGATATATATGAAGGATTTGTCTGTATTGAGTTGCACAGGTTTTACCCTAATCTTTAATTATGCATTGCAAAATATTCACTGTAAAAAAAAGTCCGTGGAAAATATAGCATAAATGTACTGTATCAATATGGAATAAGGAATTTTCATAAAACATAACATACATGTCACAGTTTTACCTGTATTTTGAATTATGCATTGCGCTGTGTTGTGTTTTAGGGCTAAAGTCAATTTCCATAAAATTACTGAATAACATCCTGGCAGAAACTTACCAGCACATTTTCCGTTTTGGGGTCAAAGGAAATGTCTGAAAACTTAAAGGATAATGTTTTTGCAGAAAATTACCATACTTTTGTAATGACACCAACACAGAAGTTAATGACAAACCCCGATGAGAACAAAACTCATTAAGCAGGCAAATATCTTGAAGTGAGACAAGTCTTTAAATGATGTTTTATTAACAAAGTTCGCGAGGAGCACGCTCAGATAATTAACACGAGTGTAGAGCACTCAGCATTCAACAATAAGAGGTGTATATATATTCAGCAGTCTCACCTCAATTCGTTGACAGTTTAGCAGCATCCCTCCACCACCCCTTCTCCACACTTCTAGTCCTAACCATTTACATACGGGGAATGGGGGGGGGGTACTCTGGGTTCGGGCCGAACTTCGAACGCGGAACCCTCCCCCTGGACAGCACGCCAAATACGCATTAAACTTACTCCCTCTAATTGTATGTAAGTGTGAACTCGTGAAACAGTCTTTTGTGAATGCGGAGAACATCACAATCTGGTGATTTAACAATCGCAATGGGAATCCACCGTCTTGGCAAACAATGAAGAATGCAGGCAAGCAAATCCAGCTAAACTCAGAGATAATACGCTTTAGACTTCAACTTAGAATAGCCCAAACTCAGGAACATAGGATAACTCAGAACTTAGACGGAGCACTTAACTGTCATATAGTGGATCATAGGAGAGTACACTCTCAGTTTGTGATTTTTCCTCACAAATGTCCAGATAAAGGAACAAGGGCAGAAACACAAAGAACAACAGGTCAGTATACTTGCGGGTAAGTATTTTCCTTTACAGCAGAGAGAATAGTGAGACCTAGAATCCTTTACAAAGACTGACACCAACTGATACGATTTTAGGGTATATTTGAAGGGACATCCATTTGTAGAGGTGTCCAAAACCACAGTGGACGTTATTGAGTGTACTTATTCAATCCCACATTGCACCGCAATAACGAGTGTACAGCTGATGTGCGCTCAACAGCTGTCCAAATTCACTCTCTCACTTTCATTCACTCCTTCAAGTGAACTGTATTAGTGGACTAATGTGGGGAATAGTGATTGAGGGTTTAATTCAGCCCGAGTGTGCATGCAGGTTTAAATAGTGGTTCAAATGAGATAATGGGCAGCAGGTGTGCGTAGTTAGAAATCTGGCGAGCAAGAGTGGGTGGATGACGGTGAGGGAGAGCCCAGTGCACTCCTGACAACTTCGATGACAATAAAGTTCAAAAGAACAGCATTTGTTTAAAATATAAATCTTTTGTAACATTATAAATAATTCACTGTCACTGTTAATCAAATTAATGCATCTTTGCTGAATAAAAGAACATAACATATGCTGGCAACCATATAACCAAAGCAACCAGCACTGGTAGCAAACAAATATTTTGTTTTGGAGGCTGGGACCTTCTTAACTCCCTAAACCAGCTAGCCTTTCTTGGTCATCCAGCTTCATCTAAAAATACCATGCTCGTCTAATCCAACAAAACAACAAATTACAGTACAATCTGCTGACTCCACAAGGAGTTAAAAGTAAATTATAGTAATAACAGTAAAAAAGGATTCTGAATCTGTTTTTGAATACCTTTCCCACATACTGACAAATCACCAGAGAAGCGGACAGACAGAGAGAAAATAGCATGAGTAAGATGAATATTCAGAGGAAATCCCCGTACCTTCTGTTAGAAGAAAACAATTCACATTAAATTCAACATGATCACAGCAGAACTTTAATTAATCTCACAGTATGAAGCACAAATGCTGCTGCTATCAACCAAATGCATATGTTGCACTGAATCATGACTGTGGAGCTGATATCACATACAAACCCTCACACACCCGCTAAATATTAATTGCCTTATTTGTAAGCCTGTATCATGGCCTAACCAAAAACACAGAGGATATCGACTGACCCAACCCCTACCCCTAAACCCACCCATCACAAAAACATGCAAAACACTCAATAAAAATAAAAAAGCATGTTTTGGCTGATTTATAAGCTTTTGTTGCAGGTCCCGGCTGAGGAGACCCAGCTGACAGATTACTGTGATCTGTAAAACAGGATTCAATGAAAAGAACGAGAGAGTCGCGTCTGCTCTTTCACAGCTCCTCTGCAGATATGAGGGAGCATGCGCAGTTCACGGTTTCGTCCGCGACTCTCCAGCCAGCATGTCAAAATAAGAGTCTTTTTTTCCGTCCATTTAAATGTAAATATATACATGTTCATTTGAATATTAACACAACATAAGCCAATAATGCAATAATTTTACTCATTACAATATACATTTTCCAAAGAAGGGAAAAACAACACAATTGTGTACATACTTTGTGTGTATCACACTCTCCCTGACAAAATAAGAAAAGCTCCAGTGGTCAACCTCTTTCCTCCAATATGTGCAATCAACACACGGGCACAGTGAAATTGTAAGGCATGTATGTGTGTGGAGTGTATGAATTGGGATAACCAATTTGTGGTAATTAACTATTTATACCCCAGAAAGGTACGTGTGTGATCGGATAAGCTGTTACTGCATTAAGTGTCGGGTGTGGCCGTAGCACAGGCTGACCTAAAGTGTCATAAGTGTAAATCTGTCGTGGCCTTTTCTCTCTAGTAGACCTTCTCCCTGTAGCTTCATCCCCCACACTTGGAGTTTCGACCTCTCTTGCTACTCCCTCTGACTCAACACAAGCAGCTGTTTCCCTCTCCTCGTCCACATCATCCTCCACAGGTGATACCAGGTAAGTATTTGGTTCTCTTTCTGGTGAATTTTCCAGTATCCTTGATACTCCCCTTCTTTGTGTTTGATTGAACTCTTCTCTTACAGGTGCTCGCTCAGGTAGAGGGCTATTCTTTGGTTCGGTCCAACTAACTGGGTTTCTCAGCCAGTATCCTCCTCCACTACTTTCCTCATCTGAGTCCGTCATGTCACTGTCTCGGTCTCCAATGTTTTCTCTGGTTGGTGACTGACCTCTTTTCTTTTTTTGTCTTTCAGGTTTTGTCGATCGGAATGTTGTCGTGGGAGCCTCCACACGTAAGTCATTCACCAGTAGTAGTAGATTCTGGTGCAGTGTCCTAGTTTTCTTATTGTCCCCATTTTCAGGGGAGACTACATAAACTGGGTTATCAGATGCCTGCCCCTTCACTACGTAAACCACCTTTTCCCAGTAGGATTGTAACTTCCCTGGACCCCCTCATTCTCAGAGGTTTCTGACCAGCACTCTGTCTCCCACTTTCAGTACTACTCCTCTCGCCTTCCGGTCATACTGAGCCTTGCCTCTCGCACTTGCTTGTCGACTGTTTCCTTCAGCAATCTTGTATGCCTCAGCCATCCTCGCCGCCCACTGATTTGCATAACCCTTTGTAGTGACTCAGTCCGATGGCTCCACCAGGCCGAAGATCAGGTCTACTGGAAGGTGAGGATGCCGTCCATACAACAGGTAAAAGGGAGAATATCCAGTGGACTCGTGCCGGGTACAGTTGTAGGCATGCACGATTTGAGGTAAGTGCTCTTTCCACCTTTCTTTTTCTTTGTCTGCCAGTGTCCTCAACATCTGTAGAAGGGTCCGATTTAACCTCTCGACTGGGTTTCCTTGGGGGTGGTATGGCGACGTTCGAGAGTGGCCGATTCCAGCAAACTGCTGGAGAGTGCGAAACAGTTCATTCTCAAACTCACGGCCCTGGTCATGATGTAACTTCGCCGGATACCCAAAGCGTGGAATGTAATCTTGGAACAAACACTCAGCTGCAGTCTGCCCTGACTTGTTCTTGGTTGGGTAGGCTTGGGCGAACCTTTTGAAATGGTCCAGGCAGTATTCATTATCATTATATATTCATATCCTCCACGGCTCGGCTCCAGGTGCAGGTAGTCAATGCAGACCAGCTCCATAGGTGTGTGTTTTGTGATGCTACCCATGGGCGCTCGCACATGTACAGTCGGTTTCTTCTGTTTTGTACACGGGCACTTTCTGGTCACATATTCTTCCACTTCAGCTTTCATGTATGGCCAGTAAAACCGTTCCCTCACCGGGCTCAGTACTCGCTCCGTACCCATGTGCCCCATCTTGTCATGGAGGTGCTCAAGTGCCAGCTTTTTGTACTTGCTCGGTAAGACAAGCTGTTTTCTCTCCCTTGTTCTTCGATATAGGAGTCCTCCCTCAAGATGTAGTTTATTCCACTCATACATCAGCTTTCGGTTGGTTCTTGTCAAAACTCCCCTCATCTTGTCTGTCAGGGTGACACCCTCCTCCTTCCATTGTCTCACTTGAGAGATTACAGAATCTTCTTTCTGGGCTTGAATCAGTTCATCCTGTCCTATTGTCGGCAACCAGGTGGTGGGTTGATGTGGTTCATCCTCCCCAGTCGACATATACAGGGCAGCGACCCAGGCCACGTCCTTCATCTTCGACACGTGACTGCCCTCCCATGCTGTTTGTATTGCCCCCGCGGGTAGCCCTTCCGTGCACTGTGAAGTGTATCCATCAATGTCCAGAGGAAGACGAGACAAGGTGTCTGCGTCGATGTTGACCTTTCCTGGCCAATACTTGACATCGAACCGGAAGTCAGACAGCTCCCCGACCCACCGATGGCCTACTGCGTTGAGCTTTGCCGTGCTCATCGCGTATGTCAGGGGGTTGTTGTCGGTGTACACTGTGAAGTGTGGGGCGTAGAACAGGTAGTCCCGGAACTTCTCGCACACCGCCCACTTCAATGCCAGGAACTCAAGTTTACCACTGTGCAATCTGTAGTTCCTCTCCGTCGTTGTCAATGTTCTGGATCCATATCCTATTACGCTCAACCTCCCGTCTTGTCGCTGGTATAGGATAGCCCCTAGGCCCCTTTCAGATGCGTCAGTGTGGAGCATGAAGGGTAAGATAAAGTCAGGATATGCCAGGATAGGTGGGCTTGCTAACATACCAATTAGTTCCTCCAGGATTTGTTGGTGGTCCCTGGTCCATTCTACTGGAGTTCTGGAGGGAACTTGTGGGCCTTTAGCTTTCTTCCTGCTGCGAGTATCCAGTGTTGCTCCAGGCTTCCCCTGCAGCAGTTCGTACAAGGGTTTTGCTGTCCTGGAAAAGTCTTGAATGAAGGCACGATAGTAGCTGAGGAACCCAAGTAACCTCCTCACATCACCTACAGTCTGGGGAGTTCTGGTTGTTAAGGATCGGACAGCCTCCAGGTCCTTAGGATCTATCCGCACTCCTTCTGCTGATACCAGCCGTCCGACGTACCTGACCTCACTCCGGAACATTTCACACTTTGCAGGTTTCAACTTTACCCCATGATGCTGGAGGGCCCTCAACACTCTACGGATGTTCTCAACATGCTCTTCAAAGGACCTCGCATAGCATAAAATGTCATCTAAGTATGGGATGCAGCACTCATCCCTGAGCGAGTCAAGCATTTCTTCCATACTGCGTTGAAAAGCAGCAGGCACATTGGACAACCCAAAGGGGATCCGGACCCACTAATACAGCCCCCAGGGTGTGATGAATGCTGTCATGTGTCTGGATCCCTCTGCGATGTACCCCTGGTGGTACGCTTTGCCTTGGTCGAGAATGCTGAACCAGGAGTATCCTCCGAGGGTGTCAATTAGATCCTGTATCCTCGGCAATGGGTGACGGTCAGGGATGGTTTTCCTGTTCAGAAGACGGTAATCAACACAGAGCCTCAGTTTGCCATCCTTCTTGCGGACACAGACTACTGGAGCGGCGTATGGTGACTTTGATTTGACGATCCATCCTTTCGTTAGGAGATCTTGTATGTAGCTCTTTACCTCGTTAAACAAGGGTTTTGGCACTGATGAGTATGCCCTCTGAACCGGGATGTCGTCTTTAAGTGTGATTGGCATCTGCAAGCTGGGTATGCAACCAATGTCATTGTCACCTCTGCTGAAGGCACCAGACTCCTCATACAACATTCTTTGAACAAGGTCCAGGTTGACGGGTGGATGCCACAATGATGTTTTCACCTCATCCTCCCGAGTGGTCACAGAATGGATCATTGTCTGTGTTGGCTCACTTGTTTTACCAGGCTCCACTAATATCCTCTCAATCCGTTGTAATGTTCCAATCACTGTGCCACGTGGCAGGGTCACATCACCCAATGTGCTATTTCCAATGGGTACAGAAACACAAGGGTCACTTTGGGGTTGTATTTCTAAGAGCCCCTCTCCAATGTCCAAGAATCTTAAATGGTCACTATTTTCATGGGGCTCAAATAAGACCACCGCGTCAGACTGTGTCATCTTCAAAGGGATTCTGCACTTCACCCAAGTCACCTGTCCTGCCCGGATAACTACCCCTCTTGGACCAACCTTCAAGTGCCCGTCTTCGTTATCTTCTTCAGCAGCTTCGATCACCTTGACTAAAGTTTGTGCCTTTTCGCGAGGGATATCAATGGCCCCGGCCAGTAGTGAGGTAAGTGTTGGCATCAACTGCTCAGACTGCCCTTGAATCAGTTCTTCAACTAAGTTGAAACCCAGGAGAGGTCTCTCAATTGGCATCTTACTCACCAGGAATGGGACATTAATAGATAGACTTGGGTCGTCATTTCCTAGCAGGTTGACTGTGATGACCGCCCAGCCGTCAAATGGGATGAGGTCTCTATTTACAGCGTAAACTTTCAGATCATCTTGACACCCAAGAAGTTCCCGAAGCGGCCTCACCTCAACACTTGGCAGATATTTCTCTTTCCACCATGCTGACTTGGGCACCTGTGTCAAGTAATACCCTCACTGTCAAGCCATTCAAGTTGCACTGGGTCAGTGCCTTGCTTCCGATCAATTTGATTATGTTGTCATTTTTGGTCTTAAAGGAGCCCAGAACACTTGCTCCTTGGCTCCTGGACCTCACCTCATTTATAGATCTGTTTGTTTGTCCCTGGTGCTTGTGTTCTTGTTCTAGCACTTCTCCCTCCTTAGGCCTGGTCGGCTTTGGCGGAGCAACGTCTGGTTGGGGCATTTGCTGTGCGGTCACTGGTTGCCCCTTTGCAGTGTCCGGTTCCCGTTTCCCTGTCGCTGAGGTCGTCGAAGGCACCCCACTGCCTGGTGTCCATCCTCACCACAGATGAAACAGTGAGTACAGTCCTGTCACCCTTCATCCTCACACCGTGGACAGCAACGCCAGCGGCTCACCCGGCGAGAGGATGGTTGGCTGGAGGAGCATTGGCAGCCACCCTCCGTTCGTACTGGCATGGAGTGTTGTATAGCGTCTACCATGCTGGTTAGAGCATCAATCCTGGCAGGAAGAAGCTTAATCTGATCGTTCTGCCCTTTTTCTGCAGCCAACCCTTTTGCAGCTTTCACATCTCCGCCAGTTTCATCTCTAACTTGGGCACTATTAGCCGTGGATGGTTTTGCTCGGGTTGATGGGCCCAGTCGACGCAGCCTCTCATTCTCGTCACTTGTAATTTTCATAACGTGCCTGAGGATAGCATCGTCAGTTACATCACTATCGGCTAGCAAGGGTTTCAGCTCGCTGCGAATATCCTTACACCGGTGGCTTAGACCCTGGTAAACAGTGTGTAAGAACACATCCTGTAGTGTAGCAGCACTATACTTCCTGTCTGAATCATCTTGTTTAGCCGCAAAGAGTATTTTTTGTTTCAACCCCATGACTCGGTACAGGAATTGTTGAGGGGTTTCGTATTCACTCTGCTTGGTGCACATTAGTTCTTGGAATAGCTCTGTGCTATTTCGGTCCCCTAAGTGTGATTGTAAGAACCCCTTTAGTTCAGCTACCGTCATGTCATCTTTGTTCATCAGCATATCTTTAAAAATGCCTGGCTTTATAATTCGCAGCACCCCTCTAACCACGTCGGCATCGCTGAAGCTCTCTTTTAGACCGCTGTCCATTTGCCTGCAGACATTGTTGAAAGTGATGTCTGACGAATTATCTCCAATTTGGCCTCCATGTATCTTAAACTCACGGGGCTGGATATACTTAACCCCCCCCCCCCCCATATGGAACGCAAAGTCATAAGCTACATTTTTTTTCTGCTCAGTCTGGTACATGTGTGCTGTAGTGGCGCCTCCCTGTGCTACAGTGTGGGTCAAGTTAGTGTTCTGGGTAGGTGTCATGTACTGGCGAATTTTTCTGCTTATTTCTTCGTACTCTGCAAGCATTTTACGCATGTCTGTGTTTGTTTCAGGTACAGCCCCCTTAACGCCCCCAGAGTCAGGTGCAATATGTGATGTCAGATAAGGGTCATCAGTGGTAGGTGGATGTAATGTATGTGTAAGGTGAGTGTCTGTATCAACATCAGATGTACATACAGCAGTGCCAATCTGTTTTGCTGATTTTACAGTCTCTTGCAATGACAATAGTTCACTCATACCTTGGTTCTCAGTCTCGAGCAAAGATTCACTTGACATGAAGGCATCGATGTACTCGAAACACCCCTCACTGTCTTCCAGGTCAAGTTCAAATGAGTCTTTACCTCGTACTGGCCCGATGACCTTGGCGATGCGAAACAGTTCATCAGCAGGCAGTGTCTCACACCAAGCGTTTTCTCGTACGATCTGCCATGACGTTGTTCTCTGTTGTCCTTCTTGAAACTGCCTTAACCTCAGGATGAAGACAGCCGCCTGTTCAGCCCTCTGTGTGCGTCTCGTTGTCACCGTTGATGCAGCAGCCACCGGCCTCTAGCCCCAGTGCCACCTTGTCCCACGGTCATGATATCTCTGGATCCGCCTCCTAGCGTCACCTGGAGTGGATCCCGGACGAGCCCCCAAGAATCTGTTGCAGGTCCCGGCTGAGGAGACCCAGCTGACAGATTACTGTGATCTGTAAAACAGGATTCAATGAAAAGAACGAGAGAGTCGCGTCTGCTCTTTCACAGCTCCTCTGCAGATATGAGGGAGCATGCGCAGTTCACGGTTTCGTCCGCGACTCTCCAGCCAGCATCTCAAAATAAGAGTCCTTTTTTCCGTCCATATAAATGTAAATATATACATGTTAATTTGAATATTAACACAACATAAGACAATAATGCAATCATTTTACTCATTACATTATACATTTTCCAAAGAAGGGAAAAACAACACAATTGTGTTCATACTTTGTGTGTATCACACTTTTTTAACTAGTGAGGACCAGTAAAATGTCCTCACTAGTCGGTTATCAAAATATTTCAGTAAGTGAGGACATTTGGCCCTCACACATAGCCAAACCTGTCTATACAAACACATACACTCCCTTTGAGGTTGATTCCCATGAGATGGATATCAATTGCACCTCAACCATGCAGAATCCACAAAAATGTCATGTACAATCGACCAGTTCTATTTTTCTTATAATATATTACAATAAAACTGTATGTCCTGAAGGTCACCAAAGCAATCACCCTCTTCAGTAGTCACTGACCTGCTATCACAATTTCAAAGGAATGATGGAGGAGCACTACAGCCTCATATTGACAATCCCAGATCGAATGATAATGATTAGTACATCACTTATGTTAATAAATAGCGATGTTGACTCGGTTTAGGGAAAAGATGAAGCATTGGGGACAGAGAGGGAAAGAGCAAACAATTCCTTCTATTCCCCAGACCGCTGAGCCTGACGTGACCAGTCAGAACACGAGTCATTCATCTCCTCATGGAACCACAGAAAATCATTAATAGTGGAGTCTGTCCCGCTCCTTTAAGCGAATCGTTTAATCACTGAGTGGAATTGTGGGCAGGCAGAATAAATGGATGGATGCAAGAGTGATTTATCTGTTTTGTTTGGGAGCCTGCAGGATGAAAGGGAGTCAAATCGAACTGGTTGCAAAAGAAATACAACACAGATTATTCTTTCAAAAGAAAAGAAGCAAAAAGAAAAGAAGGATAGATAGAAGGAAAAAAGACACGAAAAGGCTCTCAAACCTCTTACTGATTCAAGCCTGCGGCATCAAGTGCACTTGCTCCCCAACGGGTTTCTGATGTTTGGGTATGTGAACCCAAACGGATCCCTCGTTTTCATTTACGAGTACTAAACTTCACCAAGAGATTATATTCTTTATGGTCCCTCCACCTTCCACACACTAGTGGTTCCATTCCAGAAGCCACCGACAGTCTACATTTGCATTTCATTGTAACCGTCATCTGTGTTTATCTGCGAAGCACTTTCCATACAAAGGGTAATGTTTCAGAGACAGCGCTTGAGATGACCTTTCAAAGATTGTGCGGTTGTTCCGTGTGTTCAGTGAGTAAATGAAGATAAAATTTAAAATAATAAAGTGAAGAGAAAGAGAGAGAGGGGCGAGAGATTAGGTGGACCAGAACAAACATTTTATCTCAGGCAGGTTGTACTGACCCAAACACACCCATTCCATTAATAGACACAGCAGAATGTGCATTTTAGGTCATATTTCATGTCCTCACACCTGCGTGCACATACAGCACAACCACTTGTGGGCAAATGAAGTGATGTGAAGGCCAAGTTCTCTCACACACACACACACACACACACACACACACACACACACACACACACACACACACACACACACACACACACACACACACACACACACACACACACACACACACACACACACACACACACAGCTGCCTGGGGAGTGATTGGGGGTTAGATGCCTTGCTCAAGGGCACCTCAGTCGTTTCCTGCCGGCTTTGAGAATTGAACTCACAACCATCAGGTTACAAGTTTGACCCTCTAACCATTAGCCCACAACTGCCTCAATAGCATTCATTTTGACAGCATCTAAAACATAAAAATATTTATGCATGCACAACTTCAAAAATAAAAACCTAACATTTTATTTTTTATCAACCAATTAAGTATGAATACAATATTCTATGAACCTAAAAATAATCATAAACATTTGTGTTTTTAAAGTTGTTCATAAATAAAACTTTTACAATGTTGTCAATACTTAGATAACGTATTTTTCAGTTTTACACCGATGAGTCAACATCGAGAATATGGGAGTTACAAAAAAAAAAAACATCAACACATTACAGTAATGACAATTTTGGGTGACTATGTGCTACAGTCATAAAACTAATGTCACAAATCCAAAAATCCTAAAACAAGCTTTATTTCAATTATGCAAAGTACATTTTTGTATGTTCTTCTTTTGATTTGGGGGTGAGATTCACCCTTCTAGATATTAATTATATCTAACACACAGACTCACACACTTGTTCTGTCTTTCTCTTTCTCCTCCTCTACTAAAGGTGTACACTCTCCTGCTTATAACAACTGCACACAGACACACACCACATTACACAAAGAGCAGTTGAAAGACAGATGAATTGCTCCTCTCTTTTAGCCTTTCAAGTGTTTCGATCTCTCTACCGGTATTGCTAGCCATCCTTCCTGCCAAACCACAGAGGGAGAATACATTTAAAACTGCGTAAACAATATCTTTAAAAAAGCATCACTCACCATCCACAGCACCTCTGGGAGACTTACAGAGGAAGCAACCTAGTCTGACTACTAACAAATAACCAGAGTATTCGCATTAAATCTTTCTCTTGATTCAAATAAAACGGGTTAAAAAACATCATGAACTTCCATTAAACAAGGGGCTTAAGCAATAGTATAGATACTTTGTTGAGGGTTCAAATGATTTTAACCAATTACTGTAGAAACCCTAGCATTGTATTTTTGTATGTAATGTGAAAGAACCAATCACACACTTTTTTTATTATCAGAAAATGAAATAAAAATACAATTGTAAATGCACTTAATTTGTAAATGTAGATTACATATAACTGTGCGTGTATATACATGTATGTGACGGAATCGACAAAATTAATTCAATCGAAAGAATTATTGAGACATTCTAGTGAATACTTTCAAGTAATCAAGAAATCATTGATGTCCCGGTTTTTCATTGACTATTTTGAATTAGTCTTTGCATTAGAGAGCAGATTCATTCAGTGTGAGTTGTTTCTGAATGACTCTTGAGTGACTCTTGGCATTGGAGTGTGATGGTTTAAATGACTCCTGAATGACTTTGTGCATCAGTTGGCTGATGGAATGGGCAGTGGGGCATAGCCGTGTGATTTCAGGGGCTAAATATACGTATCACATACACGCTCACACGCATTTAAAATTACAAAGTGTTCTCTGATTCTATGGCACAATAAGGTTATAAAATGGATTTATCTTAACTGTACGCTACACAACACTGTTAAATAGAATTATATTATAGTATATAGATGTCAAAATAAGTACATTTTCTATTTTACATTAGTGTTATGGGTGATTTTTTTTTAAATGTGGTGTAATTCAATCAAATTTTAGAGCTAGAACTACACTTGCAACAGTCAGACAATCAAATTCTGTCCTTTTCTTTTTTGAGATGGATAGAACTAAAGAATGATGAACTAAGATAGAAAGAATCAACAAACTAACAATCAACAGACAGAGAGGCAGACAGATCTATTCACACTCAGGGCAATTAGAACATCATTGAATTCTCCATCTATGACGTGGTTTAGAATAGTAGGGTGTCTCTCACACTACCATACACACAACTCTGGTCCTTGGGGATTGAAAAGGCTAGCGACTTGATTTTGCACTTAACACACACGCATAGAGGGAGAATGTTCCTTGGAGTCAGCACAGATCAGTGACTTGTCATTGATGCCATCCATCTCTTCTGTGACAGACAAGGATCGGAGAGCCCGAGAATGAAAGTATGTGTGATAGGCTGTCTGAATCCACACAGTGGTAAGGCTCAGTCGGGGGTTAAGGTTGGTTGTGACACATCAGAGTGACAGACCCGGTTTGGCTGACAGGCAGCATGTGCTTGTTTTTTAGTGTCACAGAATGTGATGCCTCAAATTTGCCTCTATGGAAAACAACTGACAGCCTAAAAAATAAGCAGATTTCTGACTAATAAAATAAGGCCCAGAGAAAAAAAAAAGTAATGTATTAATCCGACAACTTATTGGCACTAACCTGCAAGAAAAGCTGTGATCTCTGAGTCGCTGTGGGAGTGCTGCGATAAGGGATAAGGTGTTGACATCATAAAAGGGATGTGAACAAATCAAATTTGGGCAGAAACTTTTCAGCAACCGTGAGAAAGAACTGCTACTGTTCATGGTGATGCTTAAAACCGCTTAAAAAAAGCAAAAAGAGGTAGAGATATGGAATATGCTACTTCTTACCCATCCATATTATTAGTATCATCCTTGCAAACGAATGATCTACTAATTTAATTTGCCCCTGTGCCCCTGGCTGCCTCTTTCTTACTTGGAATAGAGGCGAGTTCTTCTTAGTTCTGCTTTGTCACCCAAATTAAGCAGTTCGCATCAAAGAGATGAATTTAGAAGAGACAGAGAGCGCAGAACTAGTCCAACAGCATGAGCATTTGCCACACACACACACACACACACACACACACACACACACACACACAAAAAAAAAAAATAGAAAAAAGGATTACTCAGTGACTTCCCAAAAGCGAAATATTTTGTTTGGAGTAACCATTTGCACCTCTTTCAATATTTTTATCAACATTTATAGCCTTTTTAGTGAATCAATCCCAGTGAGGAGGAAAATAATAGACAGAGATGCTCTACGCTTCAGTGACCTCTCCAACCACACTGCCGCCTTCACGCAAGCTGCTGTCTTTATTACGCTTTCTGTTCATCCTATTTTAAACATGTTTCATAACAGCCATGCTGGTTTTCCTCCCATAAAAGTGGCCTGATTTTGGCTTGACCAAATGATGCACTATACACTTATACACTATGTACTTATGCACTATGTACTCAACTGAGTAATGTATGAATTTTATATGGTTATTTTATCATCCAACATTTTAGTCTGATAGCCCCTCCCCCTCCGCTATGTAATTAAAGCTGTGACAGTCGAGTGCATGAAGTGTCCAACACGCCACACTAATTAAGCGCATCATCCGGGTATTCAAAGTGCACTTTTTTCTTTTTGGAATTTTCAGCGTGAACACACTACTTGCACCATGTATAATACAAAACGTCATAGAATTGTGCACAACTCGGGAATTGAGAAACACCTTCTGTCTTGGAGCACAGAGATGATTAAATTCTTATCCAGTATTTTCTTATCCAGTACAACTTTAAGTCTTGTTCATAGCATAAGCCTTAAAAAATAACAAACATGTTAGATAAAGCTTAAAATAAAACAAAATAATTTGAAAATGTGTAAGAAAAAGTCTTAATATATTGTGTAGTTTTGCTGCAAGGAAATTGTTGATTTAAGAGTGTGTATATACACTGATGAGCAGAAACATTATGACAAGTCATAGGTGAAGCAAAAATTGTTGATCATCTCTAAACAAGGCCACATATTAAGGATTGGGTTTAAGGAAGATTAGATGGCAAGCAAAAAATCAGTTCTCGTAATAAACATGTTGGATGCAGGAGAAATGGCCAGGAAAAAAGATCTGAGCATCTCTGACAAGGGCCAAATTATTATGGCAAGGCGTCTGGGTCAGAGTATCTCTAAAGCAAGGCTTGTGGGTTGTTTCCGGTCAGTAGTGGTGAGAATTAGTGGTGAGCATTTAGCAACAGTGGTTTGAGGAGGGACAAAGTTCAAACCGCCGACAGGGTGTTGGGCACCCAGTGCTCATCGATGTACGAGGGCAAGGCTATCCCATCTGATCTGAGCCAACGGAAGATCTACTGTGCCACAAGTCACACTGAATTTTACTGATGGTTATAGGAGGAATGTGTCACAAAACAGTACATCACACTCATTATGTGGCTGCGTAGCTGCAGACCAATCAGAGTGCTTATGATGACCCCTGTCCACCATCAAAAGCACCCACAATGGGCACACGAGCGTCGGAACTGGACCATGGAGTAATGGAAGAAGGTTGCCTGGTCTGATGTGTCCGGTTTTCTTGTACATATTGTGGACAGCTGTGTACGTGTGCTCTGTTTACCAGGGGAACTGATGGTACCAGGAAGTACTGTGGGACAACGACAGCCGGTGGAGGGAGTGTGATGCTCTGGGCAATGATCTGCTGGGAAACCCTTCACACATGCCACCTGCCTAATCTTTGTTGCAGACCAGGTACACCCCTTCATAACAATGGTGTTCCCTTATGGAAGTGGCTTCTTTCAGCAGGATAATGGACCCTGCCACACTGCACACATTGTTCAGGAATGGTTTGATGAACGTGATAAAGAGTTCAAGGTGTTGCCCTGGTCTCCAAATTCACCAGACCTCAATCCAATTGAGCATCTGTGGGATGTGCTGAACCAACAAGTTTGATCCACAACGGCTCCACCTCGCAACCTAGGACTTGAAGGTTCGGTCTGTAACATATTGTTGCCAGATACCACAGGGGTCCTTCAGGGGTCTTTTAGAGCCCATTCCTCTGCAGGTTGGTGCTGTTTTGGCAACAGCATATTAGGCAGGTGAATGTTTTGGCACATGTGTGTGTGTGTGTGTGTGTGTGTGTGTGTGTGTGTGTGTGTGTGTGTGTGTGTGTGTGTGTGTGTGTGTGTGTGTGTGTGTCTGTGTGTGTGTGTGTGTGTGTGTGTGTGTGTGTGTGTGTGTGTGTGTGTGTGTGTGTGTGTGTGTGCGTGCGTGCGTGCGTGCGTGTGTGTGTGTGTGTGTGTGTGTATATATATATATATATTTTTTTTTTTTTTTACTGAGAAACAAACAAGACAAAAAATACAAATTAAGAAAATGATATTTTTTCTACTGGTGATTTCCACTGACTTGAGGTAAATGAGGAGAATACCCAAAGAATGGTAAACGCTGGTGTTTGATGGTACAAGTCTTGTATGTGTGATTAAGCACCCTTTCAATCTCAGTTGATGTTATTAACTTTATTTTCATTTTACATTTTATATCACGGAATGTGGAGTCACAGCCTGGAGATTAACCTACAGATTTGTAGTGAGTTTGAAACCTTTAATGTTGATGGGTAAAACGCTGAAGTTTGGAATAGTCTTGAACCAGCTTTGAAGTTTATCTGTCAAGAAATCTGCTCCCTGGTTTTCAAAAAGAAAAACCATTAATTTCGAGAATAATGATAACAGACAGGTGCTTTACACAGTCACAAGATTTGCTTTAAGGCCAGTGAATCACATTCTAGCAGAAATTCAAAAGAATAATAATTGCAAAATAGGCCATAACAAAACCTGGAAGGAATGTACCTTCCTTAATTTTCTTTTTTTCTCAGTCATGTTCCTTGTTTGTGCTTTTTGATGGGTCAATCCATGCTGCAATCCATGATTTTTTGCATCATCCAAGATATCAGCTTCCAAATCAAAGTCATCGGTCTTAAAACAAATGTCTACGATGCAAGTCATCCATCAATGTATACTAATTTTCTCTTGTCAGGCTTTGCATATTAAGCATTGTTTGGCCCAGAATCAGAACACCACAAATGATCTTGGATTTGAATTTACAACTTGTTACAGCAACTGGTATACTCATTCCTGTTTTATGAGAAAGTCATGCAGCAGTTTCCAAAAAGTTCCACTCATTTCACTCTATTCCCTTCCATTAAAAATTAGCTCTTTTTGCCGTTTTTCAAAAGTCTCATCTAACTTCAAGCCTTAACTAATGCATAAGATTTTAGTCAATCCGAATCATCTGATTTTCAATGTTATCCACCTGGTATTTCACGAAAAATACCTCTTGATGGTCCATAAACAGACAAGGTTTCAAGACCTTTGAACGTATAATCTTCTTAGAGTCTCATTCACTCTCTAAATTCTCTCTAAAATCTCTGTGATGATGTTAATCCAGCCATTACCCTACAAAACACCAATTTTATTAGTGTTTTTCCACACCTAAAATCCTTTGTACCTGAGCTAGTCTTTTCTTAACGTGCATCCAAATGCCCAGTGAGACATTTGATCTAGTCCCAATCATGTTCAGGATGCATTTCATTACAGATCTGAGCAGCGGGTCATTCATCAGTTTGACAGGTCTAATTCCTTTTGGTCACATTACAGAAATATTTGTGGCTTGATGACCACTGAGAAGGGACCACCAGAAATGGAATTCCAAAAACAAGATTTACTGTTGCCACATGACGAGAAGTCACACTGGAGTCTATGTGTAAGATGTGGGAGTGTGTTTCCAGTGTCAAGGTTTTTTCCCTCTCTCTCAAATGATCGCTTGAATGGGAGTCTGCAATGTCTGGTACACTCTGTGCACCTTTATTAAAACAATGTCTGTGCACTATTCACACATTCATACTCATCTGCAATAAATACGCCATCTACAGGACCTACTGTTATGTGCCCACAGAATCTATTTTAGGATCAATATTCTGTGGATTTTAGCTCTGTGCTCAATTCTCCTTTTGAGGGAACTATCTTTTCAAGCACAATCTTAGCATTTGTGAAATAGTGTTGATTCCCCCCCAAAATTCCCTCAATTCCCTCAATTCATAAATGTTCAAATTTTCACAAGTATAGCCACGAGACATAAACAATATGCACGTTAACATGATTTTAGTGCCATGACAACGTAATACCATGAATCCCAAAATGTCTGTAAATTATTTAAACAGCTTTACAGCTCAAATAATGCACAAGATTTTACAGAAGAATTAATGCAAGTGCTTTTATTTAATTGTAAGCTTTACATTTTTGCTTTTAAAGGGATAGTTCACCCAAAAATGAAAATTCTGTTAGTAATTACTCACCCTCATGTTGTTCCAACCCCGTAAGACCTTCGCTTATCTTCGGAACACAAATTAAGATATTTTTGATTAAATCTGAGAGCTGGATCACTCCTCCATAGGCGTTATTTATTTTTATTTTTTTGTGCACAAAAAGTATTCTCGTCGCTTGATAAACTTAAGATTGAGCCACTGTATTCACTTGGACTATTTTAACGATGACTTTAATAACTTTCCGGGGCCGGCAAGTTTAAATCCCTTAGAAGCCTATGGAGGAGTGATCCAGCTCTCAGATTTAATCAAAAATATCTTAATTTGTGTTCCGAAGATGAACGAAGGTCTTAGGAGGTTGGAACAACATGAGGGTGAGTAATTACTGACAGAATTTTCATTTTTGGGGGAACTATCCTTTTAAATCCTCCAAAAATTGGCCCTATTCACTTCCATTTAAAGTGCCGCAATGTAACCTCCATTTTTGCTTTTTAACAAAAATGGAGGGATGAGTTGAAATTTGTGGCAAACAACATTATGCAACAAATGCTATCGATTGAGAATAACTTGCATGCACTGAACATAAATACTTATTTTAATGTAGCATGACATTGGAAAATAGCATGCCCACCCCCATAAGATCCTGTGAGTTTTTTAAAGATACAATGTTGATTGGCCTCATGAGCTGTTACAATAACCTTTTAACACCATTTTCACTTTAACACAGCTTCAGGTTGATAGGACACATAATTTCACAGTGCCTCAAGTGGGAGACAATCACTGGCTCTACAGTAAAATAAAACACAACCCAGAGGATTGACTTTTTGAGACAATTAAAGAAATTCAATCTTCTACAGACCACATTGCAACCACATAGGCCAGCCATGCCTCATCTATAACTGTCTGAAACAGACGATCACATCAGTTCAGTAGAGAGCATCACCGGCTTCAAATTCCCTCTTTATAAATTGATCAGATGCTATGAATACAATATGTCGGCTCAATGTGTCACTATTGTTTAAATGAAGCTAACAAAACCTTCCATAATAATAATAATTTGAAATTAACACCTGTCGAATGCGGATTAAAATCAACCATGGCGGCGAAAGCATATCAACTCACTAGCCAATTTGGCAGGTTCAAAAAATGATGTCCTATCACTTTGCATGCCATCACTACCAGAGCTCTTCCCCCAAGAGGAGCTTCAACAGTAGCAAAACAAAGCGTGGTGATTACACTTTATTTCAATTATCTACTTTAGACATTCTACTCATCTAACTCTTATTAGTGTATTAGTGGACTGTAGTAGTTGCAAAGTTATAGTTAGTAGAATGTTTTTTTTAGGAAGCATCAAAATAAAGTGTTTTCAGATATGACTGCTGGTTGACATTCTGTCGCAAAGTTACTAATAGTTAGTAGAATGTCTAAAGTGGACCATCAAAATAAAGTGTTACCCAAAGTTTAAAGAAGGTTGCAAAGTCTTTAAAACCCAACACAAACTTTTTTAAGTGTGAGTAAACTACTAAATTCAAAATCATTAATTCCACTTATTCCATTTATATATATATATTGTATGATATTTTTGTTTTGGCTCGTATAAGTTCTATTTGGGTGTAACAATGTTCAAGTTCAGGGAAGGAGGGGGGAACTGGCTAATGATCAGCAAAGTTTTAATCACAAAATAAACAAACAAAAGAAAAGCGGCAGCCCCTCACGGACCACTGCCGCATATAAACATAATCCTTCACTGTTGTCACTTCTGCTTTTATCCTTCCGGAGCTCCCTATGGGAATCGAGACCGGTGTGGCGCGTGACGCTCATTTGCACTGGCACCACTCCGTTCCCGCGGCTTTCGGCCACGCCCTGCTTGCCACCTGGCACAGTGGCAGTCGTGGTCTAATAGATTTTTACACTGGTAACCCGAAGGTTGCTGGTTCGATTCTCAATACCGGCAGGAATTGACTGAGGTGCTCTTGAGCAAGGCACCTAAACCACAAATCTTTCATTTGAAAGTCACATGCTAATATCTGTAAAACTGCATTTTTTCATCTTAAAAATATATCTAAATTACGTCATATGATCTCAATGAAAAATGCAGAACAATTGGTTCATATGTTCATGACATCAAGTCTAGATTATTGTAATGCTCTACTGGGTGGTTGCCCTGCGCGTTTAATACATAAACTACAGCTGGTCCAAAATGCAGCCGCTAGAGTTCTTACAAGAACCAGGAAGTATGACCATATTAGCCCGGTTCTGTCAACACTGCATTGGCTGCCTATTAAACATCGTATAGATTTTAAAATATTGCAGATTACTTACAAAGCACTAAATGGTTTAGTTCTCCTGTACTTGAGTGAGCTCTTAACGCATTATAGTCCTTCACGTCTATTGCGATCTCAAAATTCTGGCCAGTTGATAATACCCAGAATATCAAAATCGACTGCTGGCGGTAGATCCTTTTCCTACTTAGCATCAAAACTTTGGAACAATCTTCCTAACATTGTCCGGGAAGCAGACACAGTCTGTCAGTTCAAATCTAGACTAAAAACACATCTCTTTGGCTTAGCATACACATACTGTAACACATTACAGACTTCTATAATTTAATGTTAGGCTGCATAGTTTAAACCGGGAACACTTCCCATAAATCCTGATGTACTTTGTACATCATAAGAAGGATGGCGTCTACGCTTATATTAGTCTCTATGTTTATCTCGAGGTTTACCGAGGTCTGCCGGATCCAGGCCGTATCCGGATCTGATGAAGGACCTGCGCCTGGACACGACGACAACACAGTCCTGGAGTGTCAACTAGTTTCTCCCTTGTGAAGGCCTCCTTCCCTTTACCTCTGTACTGATAAAATGTTGTCGGGATAATTCCGATCCACGTGGCTACACGGAAGCGATAAAAAATTCTCAGAGCCACCAGTCACTGTTTTATGCAAAAGAGCGGCTGGATTGCATTAAAGGTTTTCTGTTAGAATGGTGTCGTGTTAGTGGCCCCTAAGTTAATAACTAATGATCGTTGCGACGGAAGTGAATCAATCAAAACTAAATTTAGCTGGACAATAACTTTATTCAGGAGCTGCTGTAAAGCCAAAACAATACATGTTACTTTAATTTCCTATTATCACTTTAAAGCTGCTTTGAAACAGTCCATATTGTTAAAAGCGCTATATAAATGAAGGTAACTTGACTTGACTTGACAACTGCTCCCCAGGGGCTGCAGGAAAAATGGCTGCCCACTGCTTCGGGTGTGTGTGTCCACAGTTTGCAGATGGTGTGTGTGTTCACTACTCACTGCTCCTAATGTGCGTGCACTAACTTGGATGGGTTAAATGCAGAGGACAAATTCCGAGCAAGGGTTATCATACTTGGCCTTCACGTCATGTCACACATATACCCATCACCCTTCGCAGGCCAGGGGGCACCAACGAGATTGTGAGCTACACCCCTTCAACTGGGGGCCGTCACGGCGGCTGCAGCACCTAGGGGTAAGGACAGACGAGGCGAGAGAAAAGGAGATGGAAGAATGATGGTCCCATTCCCAAAATTCACTGCCATCCAGTCCTCCACAAGCTGGGTGAACTCCTCCATGATACCTGGCGTCGGTGCTGGATACCTCTCGGTGGACGGCCCTCTGAATCATCCGCCCCCTGGTGGACGGCAACGTCTCCTCTGTCTTCAGGCACCCGGCAACAAGTCAAGTCACCTTTATTTATATAGCGCTTTTAACAATATAGATTGTTTCAAATCAGCTTTACAGTGATAATAGGAAATTAAAGTAACAGAGATTGTTTTGGCTTTACAGAAACTCTAGAATAAAGTTATTGTCAAGCTAAATTTAGTTTTCATTGATTCACTTCCGTCGCAACGTTAGTTATTAACTTAGGGGCCGCTAACACGACACCGTTCTAACAAAAAACCCTTAATGCGATCCGGCAGCTCATTTGCACAAAACAGTGCCTGGTGGCTCGAGAACACAAAACGTGAAATAGGTTCCAAGGTACAAGCCTTGAAAAATGTAAAAATACAGAATTTTTTATCGCTTCCGCGTAGCCACGTGAACCGGAATTATCCTGACAACGTTTTATCTGTACAGAGGTAAAGGGAAGGAAAGGAGCCCTTCGCAGGGGAGAGACTAGTGGACATTTCAGGACTGCGTTGTCATCGTGTCCAGGCGCAGTTCCTACATCAGATCCGGATACGGCCTGGATCCGGTGGACTGCGGTCCCATTCTCTGCTCCTCCCAATCATGACGGACGGTAGTAGACTCTGGTCTCAGGCTAATGGCTGCAACTCCTCCACAGCAGCCGCCCCTCCACAACCCAGGCGGATGGCAGTGAGTTCGTTCTTCTCCCCTTCAAGTTACTCCTGCCCACCACCTTGAGTGTCCATGGCGGCAGACTCTGCTCAGCCGTGCTCAATGGCACCGCTTTGACAGCGCATTGCTCCTTTCTCCCACGTTTTTGGCACCAATGTAACAAGGTTTGTGTTCAGGGAAGAAGGAGGTGGGAACCGGCAAACGTTCAACATAAGTTTAAATAACCAAATAAACAAACAAACAACAAAACGAAAGTAAAACGGCAGCCCCTCACAGACGACTACCACATATAAACATTATAAAACAAAACAGAAAATCCAGGCCTGCTCCTCTCTTGTCCTTCACTGTCATCACTCCTCCTTTTATCCTTCAGGAGCTCCTCCGTGGGACTCGAGTCTGGTGAGGCACGTAAGTGACGCTTATCAGCACTCGTGCCCCGAGCTTCATTACGTTCCTATGCCTTTCGACCCCGCCCTGCTTGCCACAGGTAGTAACTTAATTTAGTACGCAAATTGACAGTTGAGGTTGTATATATTAAGACTTAAAGAGACACACAGCCTTTCATTTCAACAAAGAAACAAAAACTGATAAGCCTATGTATTTGGGCAATTACATTTTACTAGAAGCATTTAGCATCGCTTTCTTTCCCTGCATCAGAAAATACTTTTTGGGTTACAACCCACCAGTTGACAACCACTGGTCTAATGTTGGCTTATTCTGATCCTGAAAGCAACTTAAATTGACAAAATTAATAACAAACACTATATATGACAACCTTTGTCTTACAGACACTGACACAAAAACCTACTGCAGAGGAACAGGATGGCTTAAAGCAACCCATTAATCTGTGGTTCTCTCTCACATTCTCCATTTCTTAGTCTCTTATCTCTGGAGTTATGGGTGTATACGCTCAGTGATGCTGATCTGCAAGCCGACAAGCATATAACACAATCAAAAAACTTTGTGTCCCATAACCCTCAGTGGGACTGCTTGGCGAGTTGAAACTGTTGAGTGACATTAGGAGGAGAAGGAACATCACAGAATCAGTGAGGTGTGTGCACATGTTCATGTGTGTGCATGTGTGCCAACCTACACAAAGACAGGAATAGCAAAAACAAAAATTATCACAAAGTCAGCGAGGTGCCTGTTTCTCCAGGGGCATGATGCCAGAGTATGTGTGTGAGAGAGGGATATTTCTCACATTGTTTGTTGCACATTACACTGAATCTTTAGGATTGCTGTAGAACAGCTTGGAAGAGATCTGTTTTACAGAGTCTCCCTGAGACTGTGGCAGACAGGTCTTCCCTGCTCACTCTGCTCTGTCATCAATAAGACCCCAGATAAAAAGATCACAAAGCAAAGAGGATTAAAAGATAAGTGGGCAGCTTCATGGATCAATTGTAAATATGTATGTGAGTGTGTGTTTCTCACAAATTATCATAACCTCCCACTGCATGAAAAACACAACACTCTGTAAGACTAACTATCTCTTGTCACAACCTATAAAAAAATAGGTCTTCACTGGTTCACTTGGGTCCAAAAACCCGGGGTTCTACCCAAGACCCGAATGGCAACATTTATTATCTCCTTTTGTGGAAATGATTACCTAATTTATGAGCTCCACATTAACGATGCTCTGCAATTAATTCAAGAGAATGAGTGTGGGGATTTGAGTGTGGGGATTTGCTAATGAATTTTAACATAAATATAAATGTCCTTGTCATTTGACGTGCAACAAAGTTTGTGAGCTGTTTATCTACTTGGAATGGCTCGCACAAGCAGAAAAATGCTGTAACCCAGACAAATTTCGATTACAGAAAACCATCTAAATGCAGTTGATGCCATTCTACAAAAAATTAAACAACAGTATTTTTCAAGTTTTTCCTCAGCAGGTGAAAGTGCGCAGAAAACAGTGTATTCCACATTTTTGACATACACAAAGTATAGGCACACTGGGTTAAAATGAATGAAAAATGGCCTTAAATTGTTTGTAATATATGTATTTAGCTGAAGCTCAAGCAAAGCATTTCCAAATAATTTTACTATTGGTGATGCACAACATATTGATTGATATTTGGAAATGGATATACAGTACCAATGGATGTTTAATTATGCATTTCCATATTCCCTACATTTAGAATATCAACTTTGTTTGACTACAATGAAAGTCAACAGGGTCCAAAAAAACAACAACACTGGACCACATTAACTGTCACTGTATCGACAAGAGAGAGAAAAGAAAAAAAAGCACAGCATTTTCATTTTTGGTTGAACTAGCCATTTACATATAGTCTTTAATAAATCTCAAAAAGTATTTCCATTTTTTCATTTTTATTCTGTACATTATAATGTTGCGATGACTATGTTGGCTTAGTTTTTATTACTTTATTTTTAATTTATTAGGACAAAATTTGGTAACACTTTATTTCGATAGTCCACTTTAGACATTCTACTAACCATAAGTCATTTTGCAACTACATGTCAACTAACTGTCATTAGAGTATTAGTAGACTGTCTGCTTAATATTTGCTAAAACTTTATTTTGTTGGTCCCCCAACATATATTCTACTGACTATAAGTAACTTGGCGACTACAAGTCAACTTATTCTACTAACCCGAACCCTAACATCTAACCATAACCTAACAGTCTACTACTGTCTACTAATACTCTAATGAGAGTTAGTTGACATGTTGTTGAAAAGTTACTTATAGTTAGTAGAATATCCAAAGTGGACTATAGAAATAAAGTGGAACCCAAAATTTTAATATCAACCAAATACTAAAATCAGTTACTGACCATAACAATAAAATAATGGGCAACTTATTTGTATAGGACGGAATTTAAATATCAGAGCATCTCTAATATAGGTAACTAATACGTAATATCAATATCCACCCAGTGAACTCTGCTATAAAGCAGATACTATTCTGAGGACAGTTAGGTTCATCTGATTACATGTGCAGGTATAAACAGTGGTAAACAAGTCTTGATATATGGCCTTTTAACAAGGGACAGAGACTGATCTGGACACAGACTGACCCTCTTTATTCAATCACTTCTTTGATGTTTGGCTGCCTTCCTGTCCTCCAATCCTGTTTGTCTCGCTACTTCACAGCATAAATTCCGCCTCAGACATAACCTTGTGTCCTTTGCTGAGGCCTTTAACTTTAGACAAGCAAAGACTCCTGCCCTTGACAATGTTAATTCATGTTCTCCACACTGGTTGAAATCTCAAAGTCACACCAGCCGATGTGAAAGCACACAGTGCCTGGCACATACCAGCGAGTTGTGATGTCACAGAGGGCACACAACAGGACAGTAAATGAACATGCTGGATCTATTGATGCCACCCAGAGAGAATGTCAGTTCCCCATGAAGACACAAAGAAAAGACGTGGCCGTGTAAAGCCTATTTATTTATCTAACAAAAATAAAGGCTTAAAGGTTCACTGTGTAGTTTTTTTTAAGTATCTTATTAGTTAAAATCAATGTCTTTAAAATCAATGACATATTCATAAATATGTCCTCACTGGTGTAAAATTACCTCTGCCAATGATCTGAATTATCCTCGTAAGCGAAGAATTTCTTATCTTTATTTACATTGGATGGGTAAGTCCAAGGAGGCTTCCATGTCGTTCCGCCATTTTGAAAAACTATAATAGCAGAGAGGGACAAAAAGCACTAGCCTACCTCAACGCGTTTTCGTTCAGAGCCAGAGTCACGTGACTGAAACCAGCTGAATGTAAGGATAACAAAGCTAAACACATCTCTTAAATCTATAAATGCACGATTTCGAGTATATGTGGTTTGTGTGTGAATTTTGTGCGATTTGGGGTATTTTCATATGAATAAAGAATGTTTACAGTATACATGCTAAGCAGATGTAGCCCATAGCTGCATATAAAATGCTAAATATTTAAATATAACATATTCAACCTTTTTTGATTTAAAACCATTTAAAACCGTTATCAGAATATGATACAAATACTCAATGGTGGTTTAAAGTGAGCTTTAAGTAAAAGTGTAATATTAATCTTTTAAATTGTGTCATGTAGCTTGATGCTACTTGTTGTTCTAATCCACTGCTGCAGGAGTTGTTCTATTCCATAATCTAATTTGTTAAAATAATTCACATTATATAATAGTTTATAGTTTTTTGTTGTTGTTTTTTTAGCAAGACTTAAGATAATATTTATTTAATTAATTAATTAATTAAATATTTATTTATTTATGTAATAAGTGGATTATTCATGTATAGTGGGATAAAAGAGGTGTTGGTGGCCAAGCCATAACGCCAGAATAAAGGCTATAATGGCTGAATTCAAACAAAAGAATAAGGATAAAAGAATCATGAAGATTAAGTCTCAGACAAGCAGAGGTGTGAAAAGTTCGTCAACTGACAACAATAGAGCATGAATGGCCAGTTCTCCTCGCCAGACATTAGTCAAAGACTGTAAATGGGTGTTTACAGGGCAATACAATATTTGATAAGCATCTTATCAGCTTTTTCTAAAAAAACTCCCCTGACATCCTCTTACTTAAGTCTTCACAGTATGGATAATTCTAGAGATATCATCCT